>AWOL01S0009727.1:387987-412473 GCA_000715115.1 Nicotiana otophora | reverse complement strand
TTGGTCCTACATTAGTTTGCTTACGACGCATTTTTTATGTATGAAAATATAGGGTGTAACATCTTGTCTTTACTATCGAGCTACAACCCGTTGAAGCTTAGATAAGGGAAAGAGATAAGGGTGGCATTCCATTGTTAGTGTGCATACGGTAGCATAAGGGTGGCTTGTCGGGATTGTTATGAGATATATCAAGGGTGATTCTTGTTAATGTTTAGGTGTTGAATTTGAGGGTTGATGTTTGATCAAATTCTTGCTTTCATTAAATCACTTTCCCTTGAGATTTATGAGTTGTTAGTGTCGTTTGATTTGTCCTTACGTTCCCCGATACCATTGTAATTATATTGGCAAAGAATGTTATTCTACACTGAGTTGTCGTTACATATTCTTTGAGGTGGTTAATATTTGTACTGTTATGCTTTCAGTAATCCGTTTTATGTTGATATCTTGCACATGTTATTTGACTAGTGAGTGTCTTGACTTGAACCTCGTCAGTACTCCACCGAGGTTAGTCTTGATGCTTATTGTGTACCGATTGTGGTGTATTAATACTACACTTCTACACATTTTTGTGCAGATACAGGTACATTGGATTATGCTTGTCACTAGGGAGTTGAGCCAGAGCTGTGGAGACTTCAGGGTATACCTGTTATTCCGCTCGCAGGCCTCAAAGTCACCTTCTATTATCTCATTACTATTGTTTATTTTATCCCAAACAGTGTTGTATTTTTTGAGTTTTCTTGTGTACTCCCTCTAGAGCTTATAACTCAGTATTATCGGGTTTTGGGATGTATGACTGTTGTATTCATCTTGAAGCTATGTTATGGCATTTTCCAGCTTTTATTTAATAGTCAAGTTGCTTTATTTTGTTTGATCTGATCATGTGTTATCTCTTTCCTATTTATTTACTATATTTTGTCTATTTTCTAGTCCATACAGTTGTTCTAGTGGTATTGTATATTCTAGTAGACGCTTGTGCACTTGTGATACTGAGTTTTGATTTTAGACCATTGTTCAGGGTTGTATTTCTGTTTTGACATTCAGTTTCTTATTTTGATCATGTTCAAACTTTTAAGAAGGTGGTAGTATTTTGCTATTAAAATGAAACGATTCCGCTTATTTATTTCATTACTTGTTTTAAAAGTTATTATGAACTATCGATCGTTAAGTTAATTTTCTTCGATTTCCTTATGACAACGTTGGATGCCATCACAAACCTATGTTGGTAATAGGGTCGTGATAGTTAGGTATCATAGCCCTAGGTTCACATAGGTCTCACGAGTCATGAGCAAGTTAGTCAGAGTCTTGCAGATTGGTATAGAGATGTTTGTACTTATCTTCGAGAGGCTACATGACTGTTAGGAGAACTTCCCATTCTTGATTCCTTATTGTGCGACATTATTTTGGTTGAATCTTATATCTTCAGTTCCTTCTTACTCATTCATACGCGATGTCGAGCACTCGATATCAGTTGGGCATCGATGAGTCGTGGTGATGCTACAAATGTGGTGCTTGATTATTTTTCCTGCGTTATGAGGGGAGACTGATATCGTCGCCTTATGGAGGGTTGTTCAGTTCTTTCAGCCAGTATTGGTGCTGCCTACTAGTTCAGGGCTATGCATGGTGCATTGTAATGTTTCATATGTTGATCTTCGTGCAGTGTTGGTGCAGAGTGGTAGGGTGTTTACTTATGTTCCACGATAGGGAATGTTTCGAGATTAGCATTATTCTGTTCATGATTAGGATTTTGGCACTTGTTCCAGCAGAGAAGAGGCATTTGGGCTATGTATGTTCAGGCTTAGGCTGATAGATTTGTGAGATTGGGTATTTTCGAGCTTAGTAGAGTTGTCGCTTGTGTTTTGCGTAGTTGTTCTTGTTTGAATTCGTTAAGGCTCGTTAGTATGATGGTCTTCATTTGAATGTCCTTAGGGACACGGTTTTTTGAGGTGGTGCTAAGGAGGTGGTCCTTAGTGATGACGGTGTGTTGTGACTTCAAGGTCGAATTTGTGTTTTCAATGTTTATGGTTCAAGGGTAAATATCCATGAGAAGGACAATAATTTATGGTATTCTATTCATCCCGGTACTACATAGATGGATCGTGATTTGAGGCAACATTATTGGTGTTAGAGGATGAAAAATGACATTGTTGGACATGTCTCGCGGTAATTAAATTGTCAGTAGGTCAAGTATGAGCAATAGAGACTGGGTGGTTTTCTTCGGAAGATGGCTACACCGGAGTGGAATTAGGAGCGTATCTTTATGGACTTTGTGGTTGGGTAATGTCACGCCCCAAAATCAAGGAGCACGACCGACGCTCAACCTAGTGAGCACGACCGACGCTCAACCTAATGAACCCGACCGAGCAAGCCTGTTAAATTCCTTCTGCCGAAACTCATTCATGAATAAAGAGAATATATGTTTTCCTTAATTAAACAATAAAGTAGTCATGTCTACAATTACCAATTTCTTACCATAAGTTTCACCAATTTTAAAGTCTCAAATGGACAAGTAATACAACCACAACATAACATAGTTTGTCTTTCCCATCACCAATACATAACCCACACTATATCTACGGAGCCTCTATAGATAAAGAAGAGTACAATGATAATGCCGGCAATAAGGCCCCGGCTATACCTCAAACAAAATACACAAAGTACAAACGATTCATGGACCCGAAATGAAGTGGGGCTCACCAAGTCATCTGGGAAGAAGGTGCACTGCTATCACTGACCAATATCTCCTGTTGTGGAACCACCTGCATCCATTACAAGATGCAGCGCCCCTGGCAAAAGGGACGTTCGTACTGTCGAATAGCTCTAGTATGTATAACTAAACACCCTCTCAATAGAATGACAAATAATACAAACAAGATTATCATAATATCAAAGGAAGCTTTAATCAACATCAAACCTCAATGTAGGATCAAGACACTGTTCAAATTAATTTCTATATCTCACATTGGGAGATTTTTAGTAGCGATATACCATTATTCCCCATACCAATACCACCGTACTCTCAGCACGGAGTCCGATCACGACCCGATCGGCTAGGCTATCTCATTAGGGACATCAACCACAATTACTCTCAATATCAATACCACCGTCTTTAACACGGAGTCCGATCACGACCTGATCGGCTAGGCTATCCATTAGGGACATCAACCATAATTACCATTTCAATTATAATTTCCAGCACAATCACCACCATGTGTGCGGCATGGTGTCCGATCACGACCCGATCGACTTGGCTGTCTTAATCGAGACATTAACCTTTTTATATCAATCATAGCATTTCATATTACTTTCACATCTTTTCATTACATTGGCACTAATAGCCATTATTATAAGATCATTCTTGGGACGTTGGCCATATTTAGTATTTCATGCTCACCTTTTCACTTTCTAACATCAACATCATCATCAACAACAACAATAGTTCAAATCAAGGCATGTAGTAAACATGTGAGCAATTAAGAGTCTAAGGCACATAAAGATATTTCACAAAATTTGGCATAATAGCCTTCATTTGAATTTAACTTGAAGTCGAACATTCCTAATGCACAGCCCATTTTTTTAACACATCCTCAATTGATAACATAACATAAATAAAGCATCTGGAATACTTGTTGAACTTATATCTTTCAACCTAATCTTACTCGGAACAACCAAGTTTATAATGATCCACTCGGGACTTACATGATTCACATGAATGTCGTGGGATCCAATTCTAAGAGAAGAGTTTAGCCAACATACCTCAATTGAGCTTCCTTAAACTCTAAAATGTTCCGGAATTCTTAGCAACTTCAATCTATTATAGAAATATAACAAATTGAATCAAAATTAGGAAGATGATCATGGTCCTAGATCATTTGAGCATTTTATCAAACACTAAGTGTGCATTAAGGTTCCAAGGTCCTTTTATGGAGAATTGCATCATCCCACAACCCAATCTTTACCATTTTTAGCTCAACAATCTTCATGCACCCTTTTATAACACATGCACGTAAATAAACACCCCTCCTGCCCAGAAATTATCTTGCTAGTTATCCATTTCTACATAAAATTCGAAAGTGAGGGTTAGGGTGTATAATCTTACCTCCATAATGAAGACCTAGTGAGTTTCCCTTCTTAATCTTCCAAAACTTGAGCAAGAATTGAAGAACAATTATTGAAGAACACCTTCTCACTCTAGGGCACTCTCTCTCACTCTAAAATGTCAGATTATATCTAAAAAATGGCCCAAAACGTGTATTTAACGAAGTAGGGTCGGGTTTTAAAAACCCAAAAATGAAGCTCCGGAACAGGTTCTGTGGTCGCATATGCGACCGCATAATGGTTATGCAAACCGCATATTAGTCGCATAATTGGTGTCCAAAATGACCAAAAATCTGCCCGAGTCTGCGGTCACTATGCGGTCCGCATAACTGTTCTGCGATCACATAGTGCACCGCATAACAGTTATGCGGTCGCATAGTCGACCGCATAATTGCTTCCAACTGACCCAATTAACTGCCTCACTCTGTGGCCATTATGCGGTCCGCAGAGTGATTCTGCGGTCTCATAGTGGACCGCAGAAATGCAATTTTCTACCAAACATTTTCCTTTACTTTTCGGTACATTGTTCAACCAAAAATGTCCGAGCCGCGAAATATCATTTCTATGATTCTCAACACGTAAAACCAATTCGGCACCACGAAACATTATTTTCTTTTGCAAAAATTTTACGGGGCCTTACAGGTAACCACATGATTTGAGGAAGCTTGGTGTGATTTGGGTCATTGCGGACAAATGACTAAGTCTATGCATTTCATTCGGGTGATTACTTCTCAAAGTTTGAGAGTTTGAACATGACGAGAGGGGGTTTGCTTGATCAACATAGGGAATGTGAATGCTTGATTATCATTTTGGGGTGTAATATAGTCTCGAGTTTTGAACGCATTGTTGGACCTTTAGTTGATGTTGGTGGAATGAACAAATTCTTACAGCTTGTGGTAAAGTGTGGACTCAGGAGGATTCATTGATTACATAATGGAAGTATCCATGGCAAGGTTACACAAAGATTCGATACAAGTCTACATAGGTGGGCTGTCCATTATGAGAAGGTTAGGGGTTGTATGATTTCTTATGAGGTTCCTATCATGAGTGTCACAACCCAAATCAGAGGGACGCGACGGGCACCCGGTGCCTTACTCAACCGAGTACTAACTTAACATATCTTTCTTATCACAACATCATAGGTAAATGGGTCAGAAGGGCCATCATAAGATAAGTGGAATAAAACATAAGGGAATACTAGACATAGGACGACCCAAAATGATATAGAGACTTATACACGTGACATACGGGCCTATAAGGCCGACATGATCATTTGTACACTCAAAACAAGTATCCATACAACATCCGTCTACAAGCCTCTAAGAGTACATAAATGTCATAAAGGTCGGGACAGGGCCCCTCTATACCAATCAATACATGTCCAAATCATACTGACCGAATAGGCAACTTCGGAGCAAGTGGAGTGCACCAACACCTTCCGTTCAGCTGATAGCCTACTAGGAGGACTGTCAACCTGTCTATCGGGACTTGCAGGCATGGAACACAGTGTCCCCAGGCAAAAGGTACGTGAGTACAAATAAAGTACCGAGTATGTAAGGCATGAAAGAAACATGGTGTAAAGAACTCAACATGCAAGTCTGAACATCTCTATGAATCGTGAAACATTTATAATATCATGCATATGCATGTAAATGTCATACCACGCATAGGTATATAAGTACATAACAGCATCAAGCCTCTGAGGGCTTCCCATCATATCATCTCGGATTCTGTGGGCGAAATCATCAACGTATACCAGCTGATCAGGTGGTGATGCGTATATAACACCGTAACCTTTCCCCATATCCCATATACATATAATATGCACGTATATAACGCCATTTGGTCATGGGTCAATGTACATGTATAAATGAATGCAATGCATAATGAAGTAAGTCATAAGATATCTCGGATAAAATTTATCAACTTATGTATTTTTCTAAGACCCATGAACATATGATATAATAATAGGACACATGGGGAATCAAGAACATAGGTACTCCTAGTACTTCTATGAGTAGAGCCATTTATGAAAGTTGTGCGTTAGCACGTTTCGTTGTATCATATGGATCATGCCAAAAGTAAAGAAGGGATAGCCTTAACATACCTTTGTTGTTAACCTAACCACACGACGTCGGTTCAGCCCGTTAGTACTTTAATCTACATCAAACAATAAGGGACCATTATTAAGCTTACGGAAACTAGAACTCAACACAAATGAGCGACTTGCTCATCTACGAAATTTTGGACAGCACCTCCCCTTATTTTTTTCACTTTCCTCAAATCCACAAACAAGGCCAACATGTCCAAAATATCAACAAATATATTACATCAATATCCAACCTTATATCCATTGCAATACATCACCAAAACAGTCCACACAATTTCATACAACAACCAAGTGCTACTTTGCGCTTTTCCAACCCTATAAATTAGCTAGAACATGAATACACTTCAATAATGACAAACACAATATACTCAGGTTATACATACTGATATTTAAGCCACAACGCCACATAAAAACGAACTCCTAACAGTCCACAACTTAGATTTTCAGATAAACTCAAATATATGAAGTTATGAGGATTTTTTTAACCTATATCAGATCTTATAGGGATGACACAATGGTAGTATATTTCCCTTGATGGCCATTAACTTGCTTCACATCATGTCCTTCAAGATTGGAGATTACCCTTTAACTTGAATTGAAAGAACAAGAAGATTATCAACAACTTTTTAAGAGTTTGGAGTAGGTCAATTTGGGAGAGAATTTTGTGGATCTCTTTATGTTTCTACTACTTGGATATTATGAGGATATATGAGTTGACGCAACCTCTAAAAGGGACCTCTTGGCTAACCTACACATGTCCATTTAGGTGGACTAATTTGGACCTTACCTTTTAGCAAGTAGGTGACACACCTACTTGTCACCTTCTTGATTAATAAATAGTTGTCACATGCTGCCCTTATTCACTTAGACACGTATCTTACCCTTATTTAATAGTCACAACATGTGTTAAGTAGATCAAGCTAGTAGGACGAAAAGTAAGTTGGTGAAGCAGACACGTTAGGTAAGCAAGCAGCTTATTTTTATTTGTTCAAAATCTCCTTTCTCACATTTAAGTGCATTCTCCCTCAACCTAGTCATTTGTATGTTGAACATAAATACGAGATGTAATATCATTAGATCACTTTATATACATTTAAAAAGAATCTCATTTCTGAGATTACATCAATTGACTTATGGCGTACTTTCACGTACGAAAACATGGGGTGTAACATCATTCCCCCCTTTGGAAAATTTGTCCTCGAATGTTGACTGATGCACTTATCATTCTCATGACCTATAGCTCTTGAAAATACATTAATACTCTCCTTGCCATCTAGGCAACTGTTCTGTAAATAAATCCAAAGGCCAGGGTATTTTCCCCTTTTAGGCCTCTTTCTCACACCACTACTTGTGGTCGGAATTCATCCAATCTCGTAACTATTGCTACCTTCTATTATGCAGTCTGTATGACTTTGTCCTTATATGTGCGCCTATGCGAGTCTTCTCTCATTTGTCATCCAGCTTTTAGCCAATCTCTAGGCCTCACTTTGTGAACATATACATAATTATGACAAGATGCCCTTCTGGGCGTCTATGGCTTTACTACATCTAAGTAGGTCATACTATACCATAAGTCTTACTTCGGTTTATTGTTACTGAGGTCTGCTATCAAGCTCCAGGTTACTCTCGTTGCTTATCCTATATGTATAAATCTAAGTCCTTTAATGATTCCTCATTACTGTTCATCTTAAGAATGACGACCTAATCTTATCTCATGCTTTGTAACTTTTATCCATCCATTGTTGATTAACCTCAATGTTGATCTAATATCTACAACAAATAACTTGAAACCTCTTATGTAATACATTATCACTAGGGCTCACATCGCATCGAGGAACATTTGAAGTGATTTTCCTGATCAGCTTCAATAACTGTATTTCATAGCATCCCAATGTGATTCATCTTATGGGGGTATTTTAGTCCCGTGCAATTCATGAAATCCCTTTTCTTTAGATCATTACTCAATCAAATGTCTAAATGTCATCCTCTTTTCTTTCACAATTACACCCTTATTCTACTACCAGGGCAACATTCCATGTCTTCTAAATTCTCCTAGTCTTAGACTCCTCTGAGTTCACTCATGCTATACTGAGGTTTATATAACGTACGGAAACCATCAGGTCTCTTGTTTTGATGGGCTTAATTCCGAGGACTTACCTATTCTCACTCGCCTTTTCTTATCCTTACTCCTATCTTCCTAAAACCTTGTCTCTTTACCATACTTTATCTTGCGACCTACACATATCTATTTATACTACTCGCAACCTCCTCTAACTTGCTTGCACCATAGATTTCCTTATGTTATTCTGGAACCTCAAGTGAGACATCACATTGTCTCTAACTCTTATTTACTCTCTTAACTAGACCTCTCAGTACCTGGAAATCATAGGCTGGTGGATATGTCAGTGACAATACCGCTATCATTTCTTGATACTGAATCCCAGTGCTTCTAGCCATTTATCTAAGGTATGGACTATTCACAACCTTCTGCATGTGAGTATCTCGTACCTTCTTTACCTTTACCTTACATACCTTAAACGCTCGCATCGTATCTTCCATCTCTTTCATAACCTCCCTTCCACATAGGTGTAATTCACATCCACAACTTGAATCTCTACTATAATACTTGCACCTCTGGTTCATACACAACCCGATGAAAGCTTCATACTGACTTCCTATGAGGCTCATACTCTTCTAATTGGCTTTATCGTAGAGCCGTTATAGAAAATGGCTAATTTACTATCTCTCTTGTACATCTGATATTAAGAGTGATTATGCAATGGTTTTAATCACGATTTCTATAATTATCTAGGTCCAATAATCAGACTCCCGATATACCTAGCTGATGTAACTCTTTAGTTTCCTATTCTCTCTCAGCCTTTATGTAGGCTTAAGCTATCTTCTGATATGTGGCTCAGGGTATTACTTATTACTTTAGCCTTTGATGGATGATATGAAATATCCATGATATACTCTTCTAACAATTCAATCCTTTATCTATGACCCGGGCTCAATTCTTTCTTTTAACCTATATCGACGTCTTCTATGGCTGTATGACTCTCAACATATATGCTGCATGGATAATACTCCAAAATCTTAAATGTGTTTATAATGTAACTAACTCTGGGTCATTGATAAAATAATTCCTTTCATTCCATCTCAGCTTTCTTTAAACGTAAGCAACTTTTCCTGGTCATTCTGTTACCTGCTACATGAATAATTGCCTTATCTTAGTGCCTACAAATACTAGAATTCCTTGTAACTCATATGATCTCAAATGTCATTTTTGGATTGTTTTTTCACTTCCCATTAGCCACTGTAGGTGCCACTTTCTTATGGAGTGCATACATGCTGTAGCGAGATTGTATTTACATGACCATTTATTGTTTTTACATTGACCATTTCTTCTTCAAGTTACTATGCTTAGGTTGAAGCCTTCTTCCTTATTTCCTCAACTAGTCTTTCATTGTATTACTTAGGGAGGACCTTCTGACTCTTGTAAAGCTGCGAGCTTATTACATCGTATACTCGATGGAATATTTTGATGTTCTTCCTAACCTATAATTAACCTTAGTTACTTACCTCCACACCCTTGTGCTTGTAGGGTTGCTTCTGAACTGATATTTTGACTGTCTTCCTATTGGCACTCTCTTTTATTTTCGTAACACTAATACGGTATATTTAACTACCCCAACTCCTATCTGAATATTTCTCAAGGATTACAATGTCATAACTGCGAGACTGAATTCACCATATTGGGTTTCACTATGTTTAACTTGCACGATCTGCTGATTTGTCTGTATCCTCTTGTCTAGCTTCCTGAATCAACTACTAACTACTCGTTGGTCCATTCTCATATCTATATTCAGCGCAATCTCTCTTGGGATATGTCTTTTGTCTTAACTTGCCTCTTGCACTAGCTCCTTATATATCAAGTATTCATTCGTACTTATTTATCAATAACATCCTGGTCGGAAACCTTTACTGCCCCTCCCTGCCGTCGTGCTTGCGTAATGTTCTGGAGTCGTAACCTATCTGTGGGATTTGAATAACTGTAATCTCATCCCTTTCTCATTTTTATCGCATTCTTCCTTTACTATTCCATAGTTACCTAAACCATATAACTCCTACTTAATAATATATCACACCATCTTTCCCCCTCTCTTCATCTTTGGTGTCTTTTCACATATTCACTGACTGTTATTCACCTTGCGGTAATCCTTCTATAACAAGGATAACGAAATTTCTTACTCATGAGGGTGACAACTAGTGTAAATGGCACACTAAGTCCCTTAAGCTTAACTCTGCTCACAGTGCTTGCTCTTGGGAAGCATCTTCCTGAATGAACTTTAAAGGTTATTCTTTTGTTGTCCATTCTATTATTGCCGAAACGCTATCTCTGAAATTCTCATGATGCCGACTATTATAAAATCCTTCGAAACTGTCAGTTAACGCTAACAATCCATCCACCATTTTGGGTTACTCTATCCCCACCTTGATCGTGATATCCCGTCCTTCTCTTAAACTATATATGTTGGCTCCCATGGAGAATAACTGAGATGGGTGTGCCAATTGTACATACCTCTGTTACAATTGAAGGTAACTCAAAATGCTTATATTTCTCTGCCTAAATTGTAAATACTGGTAATATTCACTAATTGGTACCTCGTACCCTTCTTCACCTTGATTGTTTTACTTGTTGAAACTTTTATCTACATTTTCATTCTTTCGTTGCTTTAAACCATATGGGTGGATAGATATTCATGCCTTAGGTTTCATTATCAAGAATCTTACACGTCTTAGTACACACATGATCTACTGAAGACGTCACATTTACTCATCAAAAGCTTGATGCAAAATCGAGTTCCTCTGACGCAACTCTTCCACAACCACAATCAATCTCTTACCACCTGTCTTTCTAGATATAAGTATCATTGTATTACGAATAAAATAGAATTTAGGAGTTTGAAGTCTTACAACTGAGCTCTACAACACGATCTAGAGTAAAACAAAAAAGAGTGACAACCCTAATTGCCCTGTAGCCTCCTTCTTAAAAGTGTGATGCACAACACACCCATAAACAAGACTCTACCAGACACAGCTTGTAGACTCTCTAGGACAGAACTGCTCTGATACCACTTCTGTCACGACCCAAATCGGATGGCCGCGACGAGCACCCGATGCCTTACTCAACCGAGTACCAACGTAACATATCTTTCTTATCACAACATCATAGGTAAATGGATTGGAAGGGACATCAAGAGATAACTGGAATAAAACATAAGGGAATACTAGACATAGGATGACCCAACATGATATAGAGACTTATACACGTGACATACAGGCCTATAAGGCCAACATGATCATTTGTACACTCAAAACATAGGTCGATAGAGATATACAAGTATCAATATACATGACATCTGTCTACAAGCCTCTAAGAGTACATAAACGTCATAAAGGTTGGGATAGGGCCCCACCATACCAATCAATACATGTCCAAATCATACTGACCGAATAGGAAACTCCGGAGCAAGTGGAGAGCACCAACACCTTCCGTTGAGCTGATAGCCTACTAGGAGAACTGTCAACCTGTCTATCAGGACCTTTGGGCATGAAACGTAGCATCCCCAGGAAAAAGGGACGTGAGTACAAATAAAGTACCGAGTATGTAAGGCATAAAAGAAACATGGTGTAAATAACTCAACATGTATGTCTGAACATCTCTATGAATCGTGAAACATTTATAGTATCATGAATATTCATGTAAATGTCATATCATGGATAGGTATATAAGTACATAACATCAGCAAGCCTCTGAGGGCATCCCATCATATCATATAGGCCTCTGTGGGCGAAATCATCAACGTATACCAGCTGATCAGGTGGTGGTCCGTATATAACGCCGTAACCTTTCCCCATATCCCATATATATATAATATACCTATATATAATGCCATCTGGTCATGGGTCAATGCACATGTATAAATGAATGCAATGTATAATAAAGTAAGTCAATAAGATCTCTCGGATAAAATTTATCAACTTACGTATTTTTCTAAGACCCGTGAACAGATAATATAATAATAGGACACATGGGGAATCAAGTGCACAGGCACTCCTAGTACTTCTATGAATAAAGCCATTTATGAAAGTTGTGCGTTTGCTCATTTCGTTTGTATCATATGGATCATGCCAAAAGTAAAGAAGGGATAGCCTTAACATACCTTTGTCGTTTACCTAACCACACGATGTCGGTTCAGCCCGTTAGTACTTCAATCTACAACAAATAATAAGGGACCATTGTTAAGCTTACGGAAGCTAGAACTCAACACAAATATGCAACTAGCTCGTCTACAAAGTTTTGGATAGCACCTCCCCTTATTCTTTTCACTTTACTCAAATCCACAAACAATACCAACATGTCCAAAATATCAACAAACATATTACATCAATATCCAACCTTATATCCATTGCAATACATCACCAAAACAGTCCACACAATCTCATACAACAACCAAGTGCTACTTTGCGCTTTTCCATCCCTATAACTTAGCTAAAACTTGAATACACTTCAATAATGACAACCACAATATACTCAGGTTATACATACTGATGTTTAAGCCACAACACCGCATAATAACAAACTACTAATAGTCCATAAATTACAGCAATTGAAAACTGATTTTCAGATTATTACTTCATCGATTCTTACTCCCACAACTTAGTTAAGGCACAAATAAGATTAAACACAACATGTAAAAGACAATAATATTATGTGACAACCATATAATAATATGAAACTACTCCAAACAGTCCAAACACCACAACAACTTCAACTCAATTTCCAGCCCCTACTTCACACGTCTTTCACCAAATATCCTAGCTAGAACTTAGATAAACTCAAATATATGAAGGAGGGAGGATTTTCTTACCTATATCAGATCTTATATGGATGAAACAATGGTAGTATATTGCCCTTGATGGACATTAACTTGCTTCAAATCAGATCATTCAAGATTGGAAATTACCCTTGAACTTGAATTGAAAGAAGAAGAAGATTATCCACAATTTCTTGAGAGTTGGGAGTAGGTCACTTTTGGAGAGAATTTCGTGGCTCTCTTTATGTTTCTAATACTTGGATATTATGAGGATATATGACTTGATGCAATCCCTAAAAGGGCCCTCTTGGCTAACCTACACATGTCCATTTAGGTGGACTAATTTGGGCCTTCCCTTTTAGCAAGTAGGTGACACACCTATTTGTCACCTGCTTGGTTAATAAATAGGTGTCACATGCTTCCCTTATTCACTTAGACACGTATCATACCCTCATTTAATAGTCACGATATGTGTTAAGTATGTCAAGCTAGTAGGACGGAAAGTAAGTTGGTGAAGCAGGCACGTTGGGTAATCAAGCAGCTCATTTTTATTTGTCCAAAATATCCTTTCTCACGTTTAAGTGCATTCATCCTCAACCTAGTCGTTTGTATGCTGAACGGAAATACGGGATGTAATATCATTAGATCACTTTATATACTTTCAAAGAGAATCTCATTTGTAATCTTACATCAATTAACTTACAGCGTACTTTCACGTACAAAAATACGGGGTGTAACAATGAGGTTTACCTTTTATCCAATGGGATGCATGTACTACGATGTGGGTTTGGATCACTCGAGGGAGATGATGCGACTGACTTAATGCCGAGTGTAAATTTATGGTTGATAATTTTGGATATGGTATGGTTAGTGGAACGTGATCATATGAGAAATATGCGACTGAATAATGGTGTGAGATTATGGCATCTTGGAGGAGAAGTCATTGTGGGTCCTTAGGCTACACGATTATGGTTTAAAGCCAAGTTAGGGAGCCTACTATCAATGATTGGGTCACATGTTCATGTGTTGGTGTAGTTATGACATTAAGGACTATGTGAGCAAGGATCTTGCTAGATGCGTGCTATATTTTACTTTACTGGTATATGGAGATTGTGGAATAACTCATGCTTTATAGTCCATGGTTGATGTATCATGTAATGGGAAGGGTTCGCTTGGTTACCCCACTTTAGGTATTCATGTGCTAACGGATCACCAACTGTTCGGCTTGTTTGGCTATGTATTTGGGACTAGGTCATAGTGGGTAATTCTCAAGGATGGTTTTAGTGGGTTCAAGATCCAAGATGTGGTATGTAAGAATTTGCGAATTTGTGTGAGGCTAAGGATTGAGATTTGCATCGGATATGTGAAAAGAGGCTTGGAGTATTTCTGAATCATCTTCGGTTCTGCGATGCAGGGTTGAGAGATAAAAGAAATAACTTCAAATTCATAGAAGGTCTCTTCTGAGAAGGCATTTCAGTTTGAGGTGCTATTGGGTGTAGGAGAGGGAATAAAGTGGCTTATGGGTATTAGGACAACATGGTTTCATGTTGGGATCACTTGGGATGAATTTTGATTGAGGGATATAGTGTGCTGGGTAAACGGAGCATTATATTGAAGGCAAGTCAAGAGGAATTTGAATAAGTTGAGTCAGTTTAGCTTTGGCTTAGATCATCGTGGTAATGAAGATGATCAGTTCCTTGGGTATGATAGGGCTTTACGATTGTTTTTGTAGAAATACCTTTTTGGTTGGAAATCTATGTGACTTGGTTAATGTATTATGATTTAGTTCTGATGGCTTGGTTATGTTCAAGGGATTTCGAGGAGTTTATAGCGGTCTCGACCCCAAGTTGGGGTTGATGTCTTCCACGATCATGGAGATTTTGTTGCGCGTCATGATTGTTTCTTGAAATGAGTTAATTAAAAGGTTTTTGACCAATGGAGTGCTTATTATACTTGTGATTAAGAATTAATAACAGTATTATCGTATTTTCATATTATAGCATGATAAATGTTGTATGTTGTGAGGCACCGGGATTTAATGGCCAAGCTCACGGATCAGTTTTGGAAGGAAGGACATGAGTTTTAGACAGATAAAAGATTTAAGATGTTTAAGAGATGAGTGTTGTAGAAAATGCATTGTGTATTGATGTGCGTATGATTGACTGGTACTATAGAGATCGCATGGTTGGCAACTGTTAATGTACATGTTTTGCTACTTGGTGCGGAAGATTTTATGGTATTGTTTCTCCTAAGGTGATTGTGTATGCATTTAATATGAGTCATTTAAGTGGGAGAGCTATAGGTCAGGTATAGAGATTCCGGTATTCTTGAGGTTTAGAGACCACTTGATTATTCACAGGCATGTGGTGACATTGTTTAGGCCTTATGGCGATATATGCAAGCGAGATGGCTCTTGAGATGTCGATTTTCTCATTGCACCGTAGTAGTGATTGTCTTTAATTTTTCGTAGCTCATTATGCTATTCGTCTCCCCAGGGTTATTTTTATACACTTTGAATTCTTTTTGTTGATACATATGTCTTTGATGAGTATGTGTTTTATAGCTCGATGGGAATTCCCACGAGGATGTCATGGGATCGGGTTGCATACCTCAATGGTATTATGCTGGGTACGATTCCTTGTAATTATTTCATGTCGTTTGATTCTCCTTTGTGGGAAATTCATAGTTCTCATACTTGGGTTCCTTTTCCATTATTGGTCATATTCGAGTTGTTACTTGTTTGGTGCACAGATCATGTCGTATGAGATTCTAGATGGTATTTTATGTGGCCTGTCGGTCAAGCAACTTGTACTAGGTGAGACGAGGTTACTGGACCTAGAATTAATGCAATCAGATTTGGATAAGGTATGTTTAGAAAAAGGCTACCATTAGTTAGCTTAGAATTTGGTAATAAGTTCTTGTCAGGCGAGAGAACTCCATGAATTGTAGTTATGATAGGTGGTTGGAAGTTTCTACACATTTATTTCATCATTAGTAGTGTTTCAAAGGTTTAACAAGGTCTTATTTTGTATGAGGTATATTATTTGTACTAGATTTGGTAATGAGCAGCTATTGCGGGCAGGAGATATGGTTAAGGGCATATGAGCTATGGGTCACATCATGTGGTTATATCTCAGGAGTAAATTTATGACTTGATGTAGCTTGTGGGGACCAGAATCGAATCTTTTAGGGAAATTCTGGATGTTGGAATTTGGTTCTAAGGCTTGGGGGCTAAGGTCGAAGGAAGAATATCCCGTCAGGGGGTCTGATAATGTACTTATATGGATTAAGGTGCCATAGGTGTGTGTATTAGGAGCATTTGATAGTTTTCAACAACTTTTGGCACATTCGAGATGAACATATGTTTAAATAAGAGAGAATTTAACAATCCGACTGGTCATTTTGAGCTTTAGCATTCCATTCGGCGGTTTGAGACTTTGAGTAGCTTCATATGATGCATTATGATTCGTGAGTAAGGTTGGTTTCGATGTTTGAGAGGTTCGAGATTGATTTGGAAGAATGATTCTCAAATTGAAAGCTTTAAGTTGGAAGAGTTTACCAATATTTGACTCTTTGGTAAATGACCTCGGAACCGGGATTTGAAGGTTCCTATAGGTTCTAAGGTGATTTCTGACTTGGCTGTATGTTCAGGTTGAGTTTTGAGTTGCTTGATGGCAGGCTATAATCTCGTGTTTTAGTCGCTTATTTCACTCTAATTTACTGCACTTTAATTGAGTTTGAGCTTTAATCACTAGTGTTCTACACTAATTGTGTATTTTATGCCTTGTAGGAGAATTCTGAGCTATGTAAATGTTATGGATCTAATTTGAGCTATTTGGAGCTTTGAAGTCTGGGTAAAGCCCAAGGGATTAAGCTAGGATCACGTTTGGGGGTCGAATAGCACATCTGGATATCACAATCGAAGCAAAAAGCCGAACTATGAGAAAAGTGTACAACCGCGGTGCGTAGGGAGGCACGTGGCATGCCGCGCTTGTACATTATCTGGCTGCCTGGCATATTTTAACTCTCTGGACATCCCGCTAATGCCCCGCCTGGTGTGACGCCCCATGCGGCGCTCCTGTACAAATTCTACAGAGTAATTGTCCTAATTCGCGTAGAAAAAATTGGTTTCATTTGGGCCCAACCCTACTTGGTATAATACATATAAAAACATTATTTTTAGGACTTTGGATACTTCTAAGACCTAAGGAAGCTAAGGGGGAGGTGGAGAAGCGAAAGCACAAGGAATTCATCATTGAATCCTCACTCAAGACAAGAGTTTGGATCATTTTATGCCTTTCTTTATATTTCTGATGAATTACACCATATCTATGGAGTAGTTCTCTTTAGGGATTAATGGATTTGGTGTATTGATATTTGTTTGTGGATATTATCTCTAGTTTTTATGCATTGAATCATTTTGAGTGTTTTAATTGTTGCATCTATATTCACATGTTCATGTAATCGAGAGAGGCATACTCGTGATATCTGTGCATTATCTTGTTGGTTGAATTCATTAATTCTTCTTAGTAACCGAAAGAGTCTAGTTGAATTATTGTTTAGACCTAGTTAGTAGGATAATCGAGAGAGGTTCTCCTAAAGACCAATCCACTACGAACTCTTGCATATCTTCACCGAACTTAAATTGGTTCATATTGTGAGGTTGAGACTTAATCGAGAGAGGAGTTTCTACTACACGTTTGAACTAATAATTAAGTGAATTTGAGAGACTCACTTGAACATTAGAAGTGAATCAACTAGAGTTAAATCCCAGACAATTATCTTGCACCTATCCAATCAACCCCTATTTTCTCCCATTGAGATCTTCCTTGCTTACTTTTGTTGCGATTGTCATAGTCAATTAGCTCTAGATTCTTAGTTAATTTTAGTTTTAATCACATAATTCTCAACTGTTGATCATCTTGGATAACAACCAAGCTATAAACTACGAAAATACTGTTTAACTCCAATCCCTATGGATACAATATTATATTATACTATATTCGACTAGCGAGCATATTTAAGTGTGTGTTTTGCGCTTGTCAAATTTTGGCGCCGTTGATGGGGATTGGCGATCAATAGTGTTTGAAATAGTATGTAGTGCTAATTCAGGAATTTTTCATTTTATTTTAATTTATTTTACTTTTTTCGTTTTACGTTGGTGCTTTTTAACTGTGTGCAAGCTACAAGTTAGATTGGTGCATGACTCGATATTGTGGGAAAGAATTGCTACCATACGAACCAGGAATCGAGAAAGAACTGTGACAGTTGAGGAAGGAAAGAAATCTCCCCGAGAATATAGAGAAGGTTGGGCAATCCTCAACCAAAGAAATTATGGCTGAAGATGATGATAATATTGATTTGGCTGCAAGAGAGGCAGCCCAGCAAAGAGAAAAACCTGCACGAGATGATGAGGAGACAACTCTTTGAAATGCATAACTTGTCTATGAAGAGGAGAGGGCTCGGAGAATTGCTCAAAATCGACCCGTGGGTGTAGACCAGTTCGGAAACATAGCTCCGGGAGCTGGGAGACCACTTGGTGATTACACTAGACCAGTCTACAACCAAGGGTTATCAAGTATTAGACCACCTCCAGTTGCTGCGAACAATTTTGAATTGAAACAAGGGTTGCTCCAAACTCTTCAAAATTGTTGTGTCTTCAGAGGGAAGCCAAACGAAGATCCAAATACACATCTAGTAGACTTTGAGGAGATTATGAACACCTTTCAATATAATGGTGTTTCACAAGATGCAGTGTATTTAAGGGAATTCCCCTTCACACTCAAAGATGATGTAAAGCAGTGGCTTAGAAGCTTGCCCCAGGGATCAATTAGAACATAGGAGGAGATGACCAGAAAATTTCTTGATAAATATTTCTCCTAAGCTAAGACGGGAAAATTTAGAATAGATATCCATAACTTATGCCAGAAAGATATTGAAACTGTGTTTAAAGCATGGGAGAGGTTCAAGGAATTAGTTCGAAAGTGTCAACACAGAGGAATTGAACTCTGGATGCAACTCCAGGATTTTTGGAATGGTTTGACACCGGCCTCACATAGAACATTGAGTAATGCAGCTGGAGGCCCTTTGATGAAAAATACACCAGAGGAGATAGTCACAATTCTAGATGAGTTATCTAAGGATGCAAATCAGTGGCCCTCTGAAAGCGCTGAAAGAAGAAGGGCGAATGGTGTTCACCAGGTTGATGCTAACACATCTGTGCCGATACAACTTGATGCCATGGTGAAATAGATAAGGAAGCTGACCTTAGCTTCTATACAAAGTGAGAATAACACAACTTGTGATATATGTGGAAGAGGACACCCTACTCATGAGTGTCAGGCTTCAACTCAAGAAGTAAATGCTGTGGGAAATTACAACTTCAATGCAATGGGTCAGAAGCACCCCAGTTTTTCATGGAGTTCACCTGGGGGTACTGCAAATGCATGGCAATAAAACAACTCCAGATTCGAAGGACAAGGAGCTCTAGGCTTCCAAAATCAGCAAAGGCAGCAATTTCAACCTCATCAATCCAATCAGCTTGGGCTAGAAGATCCGATGAAGTCCTTTATTGTCAAGACAGATGAGAGGTTAGATGCTCATGGTGCAGCTATCAAAGAACTTGGCACAAGGCTGCGAAACTTGGAGAAGCAAGTGGGACATATTTCCACCATATTGTCTGAAAGGATCCCAGGTAGTTTGCCAGCTGATACTGAAAGAAACCCCAAGGAGACAGTAAATGTTGTAACTCTGAGAAGCGGGCAAGTAGTAAACAGCCCACCCTTATCCAAAATGAGGTGATACCTAAAAATGAAAGTGGGGAGAAGCTGAAAAATGAAGTTGATAAGAAGAAGAAAGGCAAGAAGGGAGCTGAGAAAAAGAAGAAAAAGGAAACTTCAAGAAGGGAGGAATCTAATGAGAGCGGGCATATGCCTGCTTTACCTTTTCCCCAAAATCTTTATAGAGAGAAGCTGGACAAGCAATTTGGACTCGTTAAAGCTTCCAAATTAAGAGTCATTCTTCCAAATAAATCCCGAACTACTCAAAAACACAAACTAACCTTACACGCAAGTCGTAATACACCATATGAAGCTACTCAAAGTCTCAAACCACTTAACAAAATACTAAATCTCAAAATGACTAGTCGATTCATTACATTACTAAGTACATGGGGTTGGTTGTACTCATACTACACTTCTACACCTTGTGTGCACAACTTAGAGTTGAGCATTTATAGATTACGAACGCTGGAATTAAAGATGTACATGTGTTCTGATTATTGCTACCACTTGTCCTTAGTAGTTTAGGATTCGTACTTCTTTTCATATATATTCCAAGCAGATATTGTATTTACTCTCGTTCCAGCTTTGTAAATATAAATCATATTGGCTCATGACTTGTACTACCAATCTTTGAGATGTTGTATGAAATTTATCTATTTTAATCACTTTTATTAATGATCTTTAACTTGAGTTGTATTATACTATGTTTGGTTTGCCTAGCATTTAGGGTTAGATGCCTTCACGAGTATGTGGATTTTGGATTGTGACAAGTTGGTATCAGAGATCTAGGTTCATAGGTTCTATGATTCATGAGCAAATGTCTAGTACGGTCTTGCAGATTGGTATGATGACGTCCATACTTATCTTCGAGAGGCTACGTGGCATCTAGGAAACTTAACTTTTTTTCATTCCTTATCGTGCAACATAGATAAAGCTTGGAGTTCATGTCTTTGATTTCTTTTCACTCACTCGTATGTGATGTTGAGCACTCGGTATCAGCTATTTACCTACGTCTCATTATGTTACGGAAGAGGTGCAAGATGTGTTTCTGTTTTGTAAAGGTAGGCCAGCCTGGTAGACTTGAAGCCAGGTTTAGACTGCTACTTGGGCTCGATACTTTCAGTTATGCGAGTATGTGCATTTGGACTTGCATGTCCCTATGAGAGGGGCTGATGGCTCAGTGTGTGGCTAGATATACATTTGATGAGTATTATGAGACTGAGGACTACACACTATATGGTTGGATATCACAGGAATGATTTGCTTGGGATGCAAAAGGCTATAGATTGCTTGATTGTTGTCTTTATGTGTTGTACCATCTTGAGTTGTGATGGTATGGATGGATCTTTTGGTTGTTCATTCATTTATTGTATTGGATTCTTATATTTTCTTGACGAGTGTAGACTCGGGAAGGCTAATTGATTGCATAGTGGTTGTGATAATTGTAGGGTCATAGAGTGGTGTCGTTTTGGAGGCTATGCCGGTGGATTATCTCCTGCGAGCAGGTATGAGGTTGTATGATCCTTACAATGTTTCTGTGATGAGTTTAGTTTCTATCTATTGGGATGTATGTGCTGCGATTAAAGCTCAAATCACTTGAGTAAATTCGCATAACTATTACGAGGATGAGTAGCCACGTGGCAGATGATTTGGTGTATTTAATGCGAGGAAATTCGCATGACTACTACGAGGATGAGTACCTCACTTGAGCTTCCTTACACTCTAAATGTTCCGAAATTCTTAGCAACTTCAATCTATTTTAGAAATATAACAAATTGAACCAAAATTAGGAAGATGATTATGGTTCTAGCTCATTTGAGCAGTTTATCAAACACTAGGTGTACATTATGGTTTCAAGGCCCTTTTTATGGAAAATTCCATCATTCCACAACCCAATATTTACCATGCCTAGTTCAACAATCTTCCTACACCCCTTGATATCACATGCATGTAAATAAACAACCCTAATGCCCAAAAATTATCTTGCTTATTATCCATTTCTACAGAAAATTCGAAATTGAGGGTTAGGGTGTAGAATCTTACCTCTAGGATGCATACCTTGTGAGTTTACCTTCTTAATCTTCCAAAACTTGGGCAAGAATTGAAGGACAAATATTGGAGAACACCTTCTCACTCTAGGGCACCCTCTCTCACTCTAAAATGTCAGATAATAGCTCAAAAATAACCCAAAGAGTGTATTTAACGAAATAGGGTCGGGTTTTAAAAACCCAGAAATGGATCTCCAGAACAGGTTCTGCGGTCGCATATGCGACCGCATAATGGTTATACGGACCGCATAACCGATATGCGCACCACATATCGATTGCATAGTTGGTTACAAAATAGCCAAAAGAATTGTCTATATATGAGGTTACTATGCGGTCCGCATAACTGTTATGCGGTCGCATAATGCACCGCATAACAGTTATGTGGTTGCATAGTCGACCACATAATTTCTTTCAATTGGCCCAATTAACTTCCTCATTCTGTGGCCATTATGCGGTCCGTAGTGGGATTCTGCGGTCGCATAATGGACCGTAGAAATGCACTTTTTCGCCAAAAATATTTCTTTACTTTCCGGTGCGTTGTTCAACCCAAAAAGTCTGAGCCGTGGCTCGCAAGCTCGCCGCGAAGAATTTCTACAATCCTCAAACATGTAAGCCTAGTCCGACACCATGAAACATTATTTTCTTTGCAAATTTTACCGGCCTTACCACTTAAATACTTCAAAAAAATTTTGGGGTGTTANGTAGAGTGATTATGCGGCCGCATAATGGGCCGCAGAAATGCGTTCTTCTGCAAAACATTTTCCTCTAAGTCCATAGGGTACTGTTCAATTCAAAAAGTCCGAACCACACCTCGCAAGCTCGCCGCGAAGAATTTCTACAATCCTCAAACATGTAAGCCTAGTCCGACACCATGAAACATTATTTTCTTTGCAAATTTTACCGGCCTTACCACTTAAATACTTCAAAAAAATTTTGGGGTGTTACATTCTCCCCCCGCTTAGCATCATTCGTCCTCGAATGAGGGTAAAAATCAGTCATTAGCATCTTATGCAACTTAGTTTGTTTTATACCATAAACTAACAACCCCAAATTTGACTAACTCCCTAAATTTCCAAACATTTCGCTAGAGTTTCCCTTGCAATTAGGCCTATCCACCTGTCAGATAGCCCCATAAACACATCCTAACAACATATATATAATCCAACAACGTAACATAATACAAAACAACACCAACTGTGGCCTCACAAGCAATTATATTACCAGAACGGAACACCCTTAACACCAAATGTACAAGTCATACATATTTCATAGGAATATCCCTTAGCATTTTCATAAAGCATAACTCATAATTACATGGTTATTCAAATAAATAAGGATACTTTTTATTCATTTCTTCTTCGGCCTCCCATGTAGCCTCTTCAACCTGTTGGTTTCGCCATAGCACTTTCACGGATGCAATTTCTTTGTCTCTCAACTTTCGGACTTGCCGATCAATAATAGAAACTGGAATCTCTTCATAAGTCAATTCTTCATTTACCTCAATAGTGTCGACAAGAACAATGGTTGTCGGGTCTCCAACTACTTTCTTTAACATAGACAAATGAAACATCGGGTGTACTAATGACATCTCAGGTGGTAGCTTAACCTTGTACGCCACCTCACCGATCTTCTGAATGATTTTGTACGGTTCGACATACCTCAGACTCAATTTCCCTTTCTTACCAAATCACATAACCCCTTTCATGGGGGGAACTTTCAAGAATACCCAACCATCTTCTTTGAACTCCAAATCCCTACGACGAACATCCGAATAGGATTTATGAAGACTTTGGGCAGTCTTCAACCGCTCCTTAATGATTTTAACTGTTTCCATGGCCTGATGCACGAGGTCTGGCCCTATTAACTCTACTTCCCCAATTTCGAACCACCCAATGGGAGATCTACATCTCCTACCATATAAAGCCTCGAACGGTGCCATTTGAATGCTAGCGTGATATCTATTGTTGTAGGAAACTTCTATGAGTGGTAAATAGTCATCCCAACTATCTTTGAAGTCTAGAACGCAAGCACGCAACATATCCTCAAGCGTCTGAATAGTCCGCTTTGCCTGCCCGTCAGTCTGCGGGTGAAAGGCTGTACTAAGCTTCACCTGAGTACCCAAACCTTGCTGAAATATCTTCCAAAAATTAGCAGGGAATTGTTCCCCCCGATCCGAAATGATGGAAACTGGGGTGCCATGCAACCTGACTATTTCTTTGATATACATCTGAGCATACTGCTCCACTGTGTTGGTAGACTTAACCGGCAAAAAGTGTGCTGATTTTGTGAGTCGATCCACAATCACCCAAATTGAGTCAAACTTGCGCGGAGCGTGCAGTAATCCTACCACAAAGTCCATATTAATCATTTCCCATTTTCACATTGGAATTTCTATGTTCTTTGCCAACCCACCAGGCCTTTGATGTTCGGCTAAGACCTCTATAAACTTTCTGTAATATCTAGCTAAGCCTAAGAAACTGCGAATCTCTGTTGGAGTTGTAGGCCTCGGCCAATTCTTCACCGCTGAAATTTTCTGAGGATCAACCTTAATTCCCTCACTAGAAACTACA
>AWOL01S0009727.1:271813-387638 GCA_000715115.1 Nicotiana otophora | reverse complement strand
GCAATTGATCAAACAAGTTATCTATCCTTGGCAGTGGGTACTTATTCTTGATTGTGACCTTATTAAGTTGTCGATAGTCAATACACATTCTCAATAACCCATCTTTCTTTCTTACAAAAAGGACCGGTGTGCCCCAAGGCGACACACTCGACCAGATAAAATCCTTTTCTAAC
Source organism: Nicotiana otophora (assembly GCA_000715115.1). Lineage (NCBI taxonomy): Eukaryota > Viridiplantae > Streptophyta > Magnoliopsida > Solanales > Solanaceae > Nicotiana > Nicotiana otophora. The sequence goes on along the minus strand of AWOL01S0009727.1, from coordinate 387,465 downwards.
AAATCTCTCAATTGTTCCTTTAGCTCCTTCAATTCTGCCGGTGCCATTCTATAGGGTGGAATAGATATAGGATGTGTGTCTGGCATCACATCAATCCCAAAATCAATCTCCCTGTCTAGTGGGATCCCAGGGAGTTCATCCGGAAAGACTCCTGGAAATTCATTCACAACAGGCACGGACTCAAGTGTAGGTGCCTCAGCATCGGTGTCCGTAACCCGGACCAAATGGAAAATACATCCCTTGTTTATCATCTTTGTGGGCTTAAGGTAGGAAATAAACCTACCCTTTGGCACTGCATCATCACCCTCCACTCAATAACTGGCTTATTTGGAAATTCGAACCTAACAATCCTGGTTCGGCAATCAAGCTTGGCAAAACAAGAATAAAGCCAATCCATCCCCATTATCACATAAAAATCGACCATTCTCAATTCAATAAGATCAGCCACGGTGCCCCGATCGTGCAACGTGACAACACAATCCATATAAACCCGCGCGACTGAAATAGACTCACCAACCGGAGTAGATACAGAGAACGGCTCATGAAGCTGTTCTGGTTCTATCCCAAATTCCATAGCAACATAAGGAGTGACATATGTCAAAGTGGAACCGGGATCAATAAGAGCATATACATCATCAGATTGGACAGTCAATATACCTGTGACAACATCTGGAGAAGCCTCTGATTCCCGACGTCTCCGCATAGCATAAATTCTGATGGGTCCTCCCGAATTTTGTGCACCACCTCTAGATGCACCACGCCCTTTGGGTGCTGGGGTGCCTCGAGCTGGAGGTGCTATGGATGTAGTAGCTACAGAATTAGCTGGCTGTGCCGTGCCTCTGCCCATATTTCGGCGGGACGAACGGCAATCTCTCTGAATGTGACCCCGCAAACCACACCCATAACATACTGGTAGGTCCATGAAACATGACCCAAAGTGCATCCTCCCACACTTAGGGCATGGAAGCCTCTGCTGCTGAAACCTTCTGTCGAGCCGACCCTGCTGGTGGGGTCCCCTATTGCCCTGACTTGGTCCAGATGATTGTGCACCCATCGAAGACTGGGAATGATTGGGATGGTCCTGATGACGCTCCCCTGAATGATGACCTACCACCACCACCACCGGAAGAACCACCAAAGTTTCCCGCGGACCGGGCCTTGCTGCTACTCTGACTCTCCATTCTATTCTTCAATTTGCGGGTCTCTATGGCTTGAGCAAATACCACCATCTTACCATAGTTCATATCGGAATTCAAGGCAGTTGTAGAGGCCTCTTTGATAACTAAGGGGATAAGGCCTTGTACAAACTGGCGCACTCTAGCCTCCATGGTGGGCAATATGTGAATAGCATACTTGGACAGACGTACAAACTCCATATGGTACTCACACACATTCATACTACCCTGCTTCAGGCTTTCAAACTCAGCGGCATGAGCTGCCTTAGTTTCGGCAGGCAAGAAATGATCCATAAAGGCATCCGTGAACTCACTCCACCTTGATGGAGGGCTTCCCTCCTCACGGGATTCCTCCTATAACTCAAACCAAGAATAGGCCACCCCTTTCAGGCGGTAAGAGGCCAACCCTACTCCCTCCGTCTCTGTAGCATGCATAACCCGGAGAGTTTTGTGCATCTCATCAATGAAGTCTTGGAGGGTCCTCCTCGGGATCAGTACCCGTAAACACTGGAGGATCTAACTGAAGAAACTTGTTCACCTTGGAACTAGCAGATTCCCCTGGATGACTGGAAGAAGTAGGCCCAACACTCGATCTCTGGGCCTGAGAAGCCACTAACTATGTCAATATTTGTATGGCTCCCCTAATATCAATATCAAACACACCAGAATCGGAAGCTGGATCTGGAAGTGGAACTGGAATATCAGTTGGAGGAACTGTTGCACCTTCTGTAGGTGTACGAACATGTACGGTCTGATCAGTTGTAGTAGAGTCAGGTAGTGTAGTAACTGGAGGAATATTCTAACTCCTCGGATGCTCACCCGCATCATCAATTATAGGGTCAACTGTCACTCCTGAGGTGACATTGTCTCTTTGGCCAGTTCTTGCCTTCTTCATAGGTACCATGTACTGAAAATTAGAGTAATGCAGGAGTTAAAGGAGGAATAGTCTTACAACCAGCTTTATCGCAGGATCGAGAACATGAAAGAAGGGTATTATTCCTAAATGCCCATGTAGCATCCTAATTATAGATGTGGTCCACAACACACCGATAATAAAGACTCTACAAGACACGGCTCCGAGACATCCTTGGACACTTTAAAACCTTAGGCTCTGATACCAAGTTTGTCACGCCCCAAAACCGAGGAGCGTGACCGGCGCTCAACCGAGTGAACCCGACCGAGCAAGCCTGTTAGATTTCATTCTACCCAAACTCATCCATGAATAGAAATAATACATATTATCATTAATTAGACGAAAATGTGTTCATGTCTACAATACCAATTCATTTCCAATAGTTTCATCATTTTTAAAGTCTCAAATGGACAAGTAATACATCCACAACATAACATAGTTTGTCTTTCCCCAGCACCAATATACAATCCACATTATGTCTACGGAGCCTCTATAGATAAAGAAGAGTATAATGATAATGCCGGTCACAAGGCCCCGGCTATACCTCAAACCGAATACACAAAGAACAAAAGATACATGACCCTGGGATGAAGTGGGGCTCACCAAGTTAGCTGGGAAGAAAGTGCACTGCTATCACTGATCAATATCTCCTGCTGTAGAACCACCTGCATCCATTGAAAGATGCAGCGCCCCCGGCAAAAGGGACGTTAGTACTGTCGAATAGAACTAGTATGTATAACTAAATACCCTCTCAATAGAATGACAAATAATACAAATAAGATTATCATAATATCAATAAAAGCCTTAATTAACATCAAACCTCAATTTAGGATCAAGACAGTGTTCAAATTAATTTGCATATCTCACATTGGGAGATTTTTAGTATCGATATACCATTGTCCACAATACCAGTACCATTATGCACCATACCAATACCATTATTCACAATACTATTATTCATAAAACCAGTACCATTATTCACCATACCAATACCACTATTCACAATACCATTATTCTCAAAACCAGTACCACCGCACTCTTAGAACGGAGTCCGATCACGACCCGATCGGCTAAGCTATCTCAGTAGACACATCAACCACAATTTCTCTCAATATCAATACCACCGTCTTTAACACGGATTTCGATCATGACCCAATCGGCTAGGCTATCCATTAGAGATATCGACCACAATCACAATTTCAATTACAATTTGCAGCACAATCACCACCATGTAAGCGGCATGGTGTCCGATCACGACCAAACCAGCTAGGCTATCTTATTTGAGACATCAACCTTTTTATATCAATCATCGCATTGTATATTACTTTCACATCTTTTCATTTCATTGGCACTAATGGCCATAATTATAAGGTCATTCTTGGCACATTGGCCATATTCAGTATTTCATGCTCACCTTGTCAATTTCAAATATCATTATCATCATCAACAACAAATACAACTCAAATCAAGGTGTGCAGTACACATGTGAGAAATTTAGAGTCTAAGGCACATAGAGATATTTCACAAAATTTGGCATAATATCCTTCATTTTAACTTGACTTAAAGTCAAAATATTATTAATGCACAACCCATATTTTAACACATCCTCAATTGGTAACATAACATAAATAAAGCATTTGGGATGCTTGTTGAATATATATCTTTCAACCCAATCTTACTTGGAATAGCCAGTTTCATAATGAATCACTCGGGACTTACATAATTTACATGAATATCGTGGGATTCAATTCCAAGAGAAGCGTTTAGCCAACATACCTCACTTGAGCTTTCTTACACTCTAAATGTTTCGGAATTCTTAGCAACTTCAATCTATTTTAGAAATATAACAAATTGAACCAAACTTAGGAAGATAATTATGGTTCTAGCTCATTTGAGCATTTTATCAAACACTAGGTGTGCATTACAGTTTCAAGGCCCTTTTTATGGAGAATTCCACCATTCCACAACCCAATATTTACCATGCCTAGTTCAACAATCTTCCTTCACCCCTTGATATCACATGCATGTAAATAAACAACCCTACTACCTAGAAATTATCTTGCTTATTATCTATTTCTACACAAAATTCGAAATTGAGGGTTAGGGTGTAGAATCTTACCTCTAGGATGAAGACCTAGTGCGTTTCCCTTCTTAATCTTCCAAAACTCGGGCAAGAATTGAAGGACAAATATTGGAGAACACCTTCTCACTTTAGGGCACCCTCTCTCACTCTAAAATGTCAGATAATAGCTCAAATATAACCCAAAGAGTGTATTTAACAAAATAGGGTCGGGTTTTAAAAACCCAAAAATGGATCTCCGGAACAGGTTCTGCTGTCGCATATGCGACCGCATAATGGTTATGCGGACCACATAACCGATATGCGAACCGCATATCGGTCGTATAGTTGGCTACAAAATAGCCAAAAGAACTGTCTGTGTATGCGGTCACTATGCGGTCCGCATAACCGTTATGCGGTCGCATAATGCACCGCATAACAGTTATGTGGTCGCATAGTCGACCGCATAATTGCTTCCAATTGGCCCAATTAACTACCTCACTTTGCGGCCATTATGCAGCCCGCAGAGTGATTCTGCGGTCGCATAGTGGACCGCAGAAATGCACTTTTCCGCCAAAATTGTTTTTTATTTTTCGGTGCATTGTTCAACCCAAAATGTTTGAGCCTAGTCCGACACCATGAAACCCAACTCAAATACGTAAGCCTAGTCCGATACCATGAAATATTATTTTCTTTGCAAAATTTACCGGGCTTACCACTTAAATACTTCGAAATTTTTCGGGGTGTTACAATGAGGTTATTAGACCTGGAATTGGTGTAATTCAATTTGGATAAGGTATGTTTGGAGAAGAATGACATTAGACAACTTAGAATTTGTCAATGGTTCTTATCGGGCGTGAGAACTTCATGACTTGTTGATCTCATGGGTGGTAATAAATTTCTATGTGTTTCTTTCATCATTAGTAGTGTTGTGAGGGTTTGGAACAAGGATTTTCTTGATATTAAGTATGTTGCGGGTACTAGATGTGGTAATGAGCAGCTATTGCAGTTTGAAAATATTACAATGAGCACATGAGTTATGTGGTTCATTGTGTGGTTACGTCTTGGGAATAATTTTATGGCATGACACAACTTATGGAGATTTATATAGGGAATATATGCTAGAATCAGATTTTATAAAACATTCCGGACGATGAAATTTGGTTCTAAGGTTTATGAATTAAGGTTGAAGAAATAATCTTCAGTCAAGATTGCGCTAGTGGACTAATATAAATTTGGTGATGGGGGATCATACATGGGTATGTGTATGATGAGTTTATAAAGTGATCTAATGACTTTTGAATGACACTTGGCACGTTCGAGGACGAACGTATGTTTAAGTTGGGAGAATGTAACAACCCGACTGGTCGTTTTGAGTTCTTGCATCTCCTTTCTTGATTTGAGATTCCGAGCGGCTTCTTGTGGTGTATTATGACTTTCATACATGGTTGGTTTTTATTTTTTGTTTTTTCGAATTGAATTGATAGAGTGATTCTCAATTTGGAAGCTTTAAGTTGGAAGAGTTGACCAAGTTTTGACTTTTGAGTAAACGACCTCGGATTCATGATTTGATATTTCCAATAGGCGCGCATGGTAATTTCAGGCTTAGGCGTATGTCCAGATTGAGATTTGGAGACTCCTAGGTTGATTCGGCTGAATTTGCTAAACGTTGGCAATTTAAAGGCTTGAAAAGTTTATAGGCTTGACTGGGAGTTGACTTTGGTGTTATCAAATTCATATTGTGGGTTTGAAACTTCGGATAGGCATTTGGTTGTTGATTAGAACTTGTGTGAAAAGTTTGGTTGTGATCCAAAATGATTAAGTATGATTTAGATGCGTTCGGCGAAGTTTGAAGGTTTGAAGTTAAGAGGATGATCTTGATCTTTGATTCTTGGTTTTGATATTATTTATGATATTTTGAGCTTTTGGATATTTGGTATGATTTGGATGAGGTCCCGAGGGGCTCGGTTGAGTTACAGGGTGATTTTGGACAATTTCTGATGATGTTAGCATTACTGGTTTTCTGATATCGTTGATGTCGATTGCAAAGATTAAATCGCATTTAAGTAGTGTTATTTTGGCTGGCAAGATTTTTGTGCTTCGCGTTTGCATGAGTAGCTCACGTTCGCGAAAGGGTTATGGGCTGTAGGAACTTGGTTCTACGCATTCACGATGGTTTACTACATTCGCAGAGGGGAAGGTCAGTTGTGCATCGCAAACACGATGGTCTAGCCGCATTTGCGAAGAAGGACTAGAGGGTCGATGTGTTTTTGTGTTTCGCGTTTGCAAATCTTTTGCCGTGAACGTGATGAAGAATTTCAGTCAGGGGTATATTTTGTCCAGAAATTAGGGAATTGCTTATTTTTCACTATTTTGAGTTTCGCAGCACGGGAAGAGGCAATGTTGGAGAGGATTTTCGCTACTAATTTGTGGGGCAAGTAATTTCTAATTGGTTTTGATTATATATCTTGGTTTACCATGGATTTACACACTTTAATTAGAAAATATTGAAGGAAAATTTGGGAGAGAGTGTATTTTGGGGATTTGAGTACCTCTTTAGACTCGGTTTTGAAACCTAATCATATATTTGAATTCGGCAGGTTATAGGTCATCGGATTTTTGTTTTGGTTCCGGATTTCGGGCACACGTGCCTAGGATGACTTTTGTTGACTGTTTGAAAATTCATCAAAGATCAAGGCTTTGTGGATTGAGATCATCTCCTATGGCATTAGTTTACTTCATTGGTTGATGTTTATCTAGATTTGAGTCAGTTAGAGGTGATTTCTCAAGAAAATGCGAGTTTAGAGCTTTGAACTAGCCCGAATAGGGTAACTATCTTGCCTAATCATGTTGAGGGAACAACCCTTAGGAAATGACCTCATTTTTTCTAATTGAAATGTGTGAGATGCAATGAATATGCAAGGTGACATGCGTATATACGAGTGCTATATATGATTCATGACCAGATCAGTCTTTAGGCGAGACTATGCCTTGATTTGGATATTGTACTTCATGCTATCATGCTTTATATGATTGTATAACTACATGAACTCTGTGAATCATGCTGAAGATCATGTGTAGGAGTTGATACCCTATTTGAACATGATATCTATTGTTGTATGGCATACCTACCTACCTTGAGATATTATTGTACACTTCTAACAAGCATACATTATAGCATGCTATTTAGTAGTCTTTGGGTACATGATTTTATATTTTTTGATTGTATACATTTATTATCGTATATGCTTTCTCTGTGATAGACTGGATGGTTAGCACGTGAGTTGTTCGTTTGGTCTCTAGGATTATGGCACGTCAGTTGTCCATGCCATGGTTATGATTATTGCACGTGAGTTGTCCGTGCAGCGTGTGGATAAGGATGCATTCCCCTAGTGTTATTCTCTCATGTTTCTCCTTGATGACGTACACGTATAAGGCCCCTCAAATTTCCTATAAGTCAGAGGCGATAAAGCACGCTCATGAGTTGCTTACGTGCCGTCTTTCCTTCCACAAGAGATTATGGACAAAAACCAACTTAGATAATCATGATATTAAATATAAGAGGTGTATTGGAAGTGGTTTAGGGTCTAAGGAGATCCCTAGAACTAAGCCAAGTTGAAAACTATGCAATGGGCTAAAATTTCAAATGAATTCGTACAAGACCTGACTTCAAACAAGTACAACTCCCAAAATATAAGGATTTAGGTGGTGATATACCTATAAAATGAAATATATTTGAGTCTAATTTCCAATGCATCAAATTGTTTGTCATTTGGATATTTATATAGAATGTTATGGCCATGTTATCGGACACTGTCTCATTTGCACGCCCAGCTGCGCGCTGAGGTTGTTAGGTGCGCGACAACGCATAGAAGAAGGGTTTTCTACCTTGTCTGTGTGCCCAGTTGCGTGTTCACTTGCCCAGGTGTGCGGCAGCGCACATAGAAACCCTATAAATACCCCCAAAGTCAGGGGAGAGAGAGGGGCTAACTTATTTCTTTGAGGTAGGGCTTGCTCAAACAAAGGGAATCCTTACTACGCATCTTTCCCATGAACCAAGGTATAGTTGTTGGCGTATTTTGAGTTAATTACTTCTACTAAACACTTATATTAATAAGGATTTAATCCTGGAAATCCATATATTTCCATTCAAATTTCCAAATTGGTCAAGAATACCACAAATTGGGATTTTCAAGAGTATCACTGTAAGAGGTATGCCTACCATCTCTAACTAATTTATAGTGATTATTTATGTATGAAATATGTGTTAGGACTTATGGGATGGTGATTGGAAGACATAAGTGCCTAACCTGGGTTGTGTTGGTGTTGTAGAGATTGTTAAATGATTTAATTGATGAGATTGATTGGTTGAGAGTGAATTGTTGGGCATGCATTTGCTAATGGAGGTCGTGGATGGACTAAGGATGATTGTAAGGTGAATCATTGGCGTGGAAGGTGGTTGTTAGGTGAAGAAATTCCATTGAAGGAGGTTGTAGATAAATATGCACATTAAATGTTTGATAATAAGCCATAATGACCTAAAGTATAGAAATTCTTACTAATATTGGTACAATTGTGTTGCATTGTTGTAGATTGAAGTTTTTTTAGTGTGGTGTACAATTGTAGTATTATTAAGGGGCAAATTTGAGGTATGTTTGCTAAACTCCTTCTGTAGAATCGGATTCCATGAATCATTTATAAACTCCAAATGTTGTGTTGAATTGCTTCAAATGAATAGTTTACTCAAATGCCTATGTACTCAAGTTTGTTCCAATTGCTATTTTTATGCTCTCCTTGAAGAATATTTAAATTGTGTCTGACTTGTCGAATATATATGAATTTACTCATGTTTAAAGTGAAATTGATATGCCCTCCTTTTAGAAACATTTCAAGCATTTTAAGATCTTAGATACTCATGATGTGGTAATATGATTTTCCTATGTGTTAAAGTTCCCTTGATGTTAAAGATAACCTATGGTATGAAAGGAAATGAAAGGAATTGACATGTTGCCATTGTGCCAAGAATGAAAATTATCATATATAACAAAGAGTGCCAATAAAATAAAAAGATTCTATGAATGGTTATGAGATGAACATATTTCTTTTTATATAGAAATATTTTTGGGAGTATCGTTAGGTCATTGAGGAAGGATGGGTTATAAAGGCCCAAGTCCGAAACTACACGTGCCGGTGTAAGAGATGATTATGTTGAGATTCTTTCCCCTTCGTTGGGATGAATTGGTTGTTAGAAAAGACCATGTCGACCCACACGACATTGTGGTGAGACAGCCTAGCCAATCGGGCGGCGATAAGATGCCATGCCGCACACATGGTGGTTTCGCATTTCTATGTCAACCCACATACATTAGGGTGAGATGCCTTAGCCGATCGGGCAGCGATAGGACTCCATGCCACGTGCATGGTGGTGTGTCGGTAACTAATGATCGCCAACAAAAATTGTTAATGCTATTTGAAAATTTATTTCATTTTAAGTTTGCATTTAAATATTATTGATTATTCCTATTGCTTTCATGTTTCTTTCTTCATGCGTTGGCATTGCATTGCATGTGAAGGTACTTAGATTTTCATACTAATACTATTCCATATGTACAAACGTCCCTTTTTGTTGCACCTTTAATGGATGCAGGTGGTTCCTCAACAAGTCGCACAACTTCTTGATAGGTGTACCCTATTCTCAGCTGACTCGGTGAGCCCTACTCCATATTGTGGCCTTTTGTTGTATTATCTTTGTTTATCATTTTGGGATATAGTTGGGGCTTTGTCACTGGCAAGTTCCACACAACTCTCATGTTTACTTAGAGGCTCTGTAGACGTACTGTGGGTTATGTTAGTATGAAGGGGAATTTAAAATTCTATTTTGGTCATTTATCCCCACTCGTAATCTAAAGATTTATAATTATTTTGTCATCGACCACATGAAGTTCGATGATTAATGTAAAATTGGCATTGTATATTTTATCCCCTTAATTGGCTATCTCTTGTAGTTTATTCTTGAATCATTCATGTTCAAGGTTTGGTAGTAGGCATCAAGTAGGCTTGCTTGACTGGGATATCCCGATTGAGCACCGGTCCCGGTCCCCAAGGTCACGGTGTGACACATTTTGTATCATGGCCAGATTTTAAAGTGTTATAGGATGTCTCAGAGCCAAGTCTAATAGATTCCTTATTATCTGTGTCAAGTCAATCACATCTAAAATTGGGAGGCTACTTGTGCATTTAGGAATGTCACCCTTCTTTGATATTCTAGATCATGCTATAGAGCTGAATATAAGGTTGCCACTTTTTAACTCGTGCGTTGTTCTTATTTTTCGATACATGGAGCCTAAGAAAAGGGCTCAACTTTCCCTTCCTTCTGAACCTCATCACGCCCTTCATGGGAGAAACTCTGAGTAGAACTTTCTCACCCACCTTATATGCAACATCATGAGTCTTCCTGTCCACATAACTCTTCTCCCTGTAATGTGCTATACGAAGTCATTCCTGAATCAACTTCACCTTCTCCAAAGCATCACGGACCAAGTCCGTGCCAAACAACCTAGCCTTCCCAGACTCAAACCAACCAACCGGAGAATGACATTGCCTTCCATGTAAGGCCTCGTAAGGATCCATCTGGATACTCGACTGATAGTTGTTGTTCTAGGAGAACTCTGCTAATGGAAAAAACTAATCCCATGAACCTCCGAAATCAATAACAAATGCACATAACATGTCCTCCAAGATCTAAATAGTGCGCTTGGACCGCCCGTTCGTCTGTGGTTAAAATGTCGTAGCGATGTGTGTTCCCAACTCACACTACATTGCTTTACAAAACAATGTGATGTAAACTATGTTCCTCGATCTGAGATTATAGGCACATGCACACCATGAAGATGAACAATCTCACGGATGTAAATCCGAGCCTGCTGCTCTGAAAAGTAGGTAGTCATGATTAGAATGAAGTGTGCAGACTTGGTCAGTCTATTCACAATAACCCACACAGCATCAAATCTCCTCAAGTTACGTGGAAGTCAAACTACGAAATCCATCTTGATACGCTTCCACTTCCACTCCAGAATATCAAGCCTCTGATGCAGACCACCGGGTCTCTAATACTCGTACTTCACCTGATGACAATTCAACCTCTGAGAAACATATCAACTATATCCTTCTTCATCCTCAAATCCTGATACATCTTTGCGACACCCGGATGAATGGAATACCGTGAACTATGGGCTTTCTCAAGTATCAACTCTCACAACCCATCCACATTTGGAACACAGATCCGACCCCGCATCCTCAATACCCCATCTTCACCAATAGTAACCTCCTTAGCATCACTATGCTGCACCATGTCCTTCAGGACAAGCAAGTAGGGATCATCCTACTGACGCGCTCAAACAACAAAGACCGTGAAACCATGCAAGCAAGAACCCATCTAGGCTCCAAAATATCTAACCTCATGAGCTGATTGGCTAAAGCCTAAACATCCAATGCTAACGGTCTCTCCCCAACTGGAATAAGCAAGGCTCCCCATGCTCACAGCCTTTATACTCAAAGAATCGACCACCACATTGGCCTTCCCCAGGTGATAAAGAATGGTGATATCATAGTCCTTCACTATCTCTAACCACCTCTGTTGCCACAAGTTCAGATCTTTTTTCTTGAATAAGTGTTGTAGACTCCTGTGATCCATGAACACCTCACAATACACGCCGTAAAGATACCAAATCTTCAACGCATGAACAATGGCTTCTAACTCCAAATCATGTACAAGGTAGTTCTTCTCATGGGGCTTAAGCTGATGTGAAACACAACCAATAACTATACCCTCCTACATCAATACACATCCAATGTCAATTCGTGAAGCATCATAATAGACTGTATAAGAACCTGATCCCGAAAGCAAAACCAGAACCGGAGCTATAGTCAAGGTTGTCTTGAGATTCTGAAATCTCTCCTCACACTCATCATACCACCTGAATGGAGCACCTTTCTGGTTCAATCTAGTCAAAGGTGCAGCAATGGATGAGAAGCATTCCACAAAATGATGATAATACCCAGCCAAACCAAGGAATCTCAGGATCTCAGTAGCATACGATGGTCTGGGCCGACTCTGAACTGCCTCAATCTTCTTAGGATTTACGTCAATCCCCTCACTGGACACCAAGTGCATGAAATGTGATAGGTAATTGGTCAGCCTACAAGACATCACCAAAAACTCATAGTGACCATAACGGGTCCTTAAAGCCATCTTCAGAATATCTTAAGTCCGAATCTTCGACTGAGGGGATCCTATTCTCAAATCAATCATCGAGAATACCCTAGAACCCTGAAGCTTATCAAATAAGTCATTAATAATATTAAGTTTAGACTCAGGACAAATCATACTTCCTGACCTTAAGATACCATATAAGAACATTTTACACTCGAAATAAATGCTACCAGCAAGAATGTACAACAATAGAGTAACATCATTGAGAGGGCTTAGAACTACCAAACCTTACAGTGCAGGAGTCATTTGGAGGGAAAACGGGACTTACACTAACTCATGCCAAGGAAGAAGGATGCCCTACATACCTTGTTGAAGAACTAACTACGCTTCTATGGTTATTTATTTTGCCTATAACGAATCATCATAATAAATACCACTAGATGATATACGTTACAACAATGATTCCAATATTTCTTCAACCTAAACTTTACTAGAACCGTCTTCTGATTCAGTTCAGGCTACCTTGAAACCTCAAAGGAGATGTGAGAGCATTTTGGATGAATTATAGTGAATGGTACTAACTGGAAATGAAAGAGAGTGAGCCTCACTGCCTATTTATATGTATACCAAGCATAGGAAACTTAGTCGGGTCGACATGCAAAATGTGTCACCCCGCCCGGTCACAATGCCCGGTAAGACATTTTCCGCAAGCTTACTAAAATGTGTGACCACCTTCTAGCCTCAAATGCGTCACCAGCTAATTGGTTGCGCTAGAAGCCACACTTACCAACACTTCATTTTTATGTGTAGGGTGTAGCATCATCCCACCTTCGGGACATTCATCCTCGAATGTTGAACTGTGGCCCATCATGATTGTCTCTTTGTTCCCATATTGCGGAACAAATGGGGGTACCTAGATTTCATATCTTCTTCAGCTTCCCACGTCACTTCTTCCTTACTTTTGTTCCTCAAAAGTACCTTAACCAAAGCCACTTCTTTAGTTTGCAGCTTACGGATTTGTCGATCTAGAAATAGCCACCGGAACTTCTTCGTAGGATATATCTTTCGTAACTTAAACATCTTCAACATGGGTGATTCAGGATGGATCGCCCAAGAACTTTCGAATAAAAGAAACGTGGAATACTGGATGCACTGCTTTCGGCCCCAAGGGAAACTTAAGCTTATAAGCTACTTGACCGATCTTCTAAATAATCCGGTATGGCCCAATATACCAGGGGCTGAGTTTTCCCCTTTTACCAAATCACATCACGCCTTTTATCGGTGACACCTTCAAGAACACCCATTCTCCTACAACGAACTCCAAATCTCGCCTCCAGTTATCCGAGTTACATTTTTGCCTTCTTTGAACGGTCAACAATCAGCTTCGAATTAGCTTCACCTTTTTCACAATCTGTTGCACCAATTCTCGCGCCAATAATTTTGTTTCGCCCATTTCGAACTAGCCAATCAGAGATCTACACTTTCCCATATAGGGCATCGTATGGTGCCATTTGAATACTAACATGATAATTGTTGTTGTAGGAAAATTTGATGAGTGATAAAAGGTCCTTCAATCACCCTTGAAGTCCAAAATACAAGCCCGTAACATGTATTCAAGCATTTGAATAGTGCGCTCGGCCTAGACATCGGTATTTGGCTCAATTGTGGTAGTCTAGTAACATAATCCATATTGATTACTTCTCATTTCCAGGTTGGAATTTCCAAATTCTGCTCCATCCCCGCTGCTGATGTTCAACCTTAACCTGTTGGCAATTTGGACACTGGGCGATGTGTTTAGCAATGTTCGTCTTCATGGCGTTCCACCAGTATAGCTGTCGAAAATCGTGGTACATCTTTATTGACCCTAGATGAACATAATATCGGTACTGATGGATTTCTACCATAATCTGTTCTCGGAGTCCTCTAACATCGGGCACACATAGTCGGTCCTTGTATCTAAGGACCCCAATTTCAGATAACTAGAACACTTGCTTCTTTCGAAAGGGCATGCTTTCTGTTATCCTTACCAAGGCTGGATTGCCACATTGTCGTGCCTTTACTTTAGGTACTAGCGAGGACTCAGCAGTATTCCAAACCATGGCTCCCTTTATCGGTATCAAACAACCGCGCACTTAGGTTTGCCAATTGGTATAAGTCTTTAGTCATCTCCAACTCCTGCTCCTCCACATGCCGCATGCTGCTCATAGACTTCTGAATCAACACATCAGCCATAACATTTGCTTTTCTGGGGTAGTATAAAATTTCCACATCATAGACTTTTAATAATTTGAGCCACCTCTGTTGCATCAAATTCAACTATTTTTTCTTGAATATGCACTGCAAACTCGTATGATCGGTGAATATATTAACATGAACTCCGTACATATTAGGAAGCCATATCATTAGAGCGAATATGATAGCTTCTTGCTCCAGATCATGGGTTGGATAATTTTGCTCATGTTTCCTTAGCTTCCTTGAAGCATTTGCAATAACCTTTCCGTGTTGCATTAAGACATTGCCCAACCCCACTCTAGAGGCATTGCAATATATGACGTACCCCTCGGGTCCTTCAGGAAGAGTTAACATAGGTGCCGAGGTTAAGATGTCCTCTAACTCTTGCAATCTACTCTCTCATACATAGGTCCAGTGGAACTAAGCTTCCTTGTGCGGCAACTTCGTTAAGAAAGTAGCTATAGATGAGAAATTTTTCACAAACCTCCGATAGTAAATGACCAAGCCCAAGAAGCTGCGCACCTCGATGGGAGTAGTGGGCCTTTGCAAACTCTTTACTGCCTCAACCTTTTTACCATCAACTTTGATACCTTCTCCAAACACTATGTGCCTAAGAAGGTCCACTGGGTTCAACCAGAACTCGCACATGGAAAACTTGGTGTATAACCTGTGATCCCAGAGTCTAAGTCCTTTCGCAAATGCTCTGCGTGCTCTTCCTCCGATCGAGAGTACACCAAGATATCATCAATGAACACGATCACAAATATATCTAAGAATGGACCGAATACTCGATTCATTAGATCATGATGGCCGCTGGTGCATTGGTTAGGCCTGAAGACATGATAAAAAATTCGTAATGGCAATATCGGGTCCGAAAGACTCTATTCGAGACACCTTCATCCTTGATCTTCAGCTGATGATACCCAGACCTAAGATCCATCTTCATGAAATACTTAGCACCTTGCAGTTCATCGAACAAATCATCGATCCTTTGAGCGAATACTTCTTCTTGATTGTTACCTTATTTAGTTGTCGGCAATTGATACACATTCTCAACGAAACATCCTTCTTTAGAACAAATAATATTGCTTCTCCCCATGGGGAAGTACTGGGCCGAATGAGCCCCTTATCAAAAAGGTCCTTCAACTTATCCTTTCACTCCCTCAACTTGGCAGGAGTCATCCTGTACGAGGGAGTAAAGATCAACTGCGTGTCGGGTGGTACATCAATGGCAAACTCAATATCCCTCTCGGGTGGAATACCAAGGAGCTCATCCAATAACACATCAAGAAATTCACTAATAATCGAAACTGATGGAAGGGTGAGGCTTCGCCTCCGCATCTTTCACCTGCACCAAATGATAGAAACATCCTTTCATGATCATCTTTCGAGCCTTAAGGTAAGAAATAAACTTCCTATTTTGTGCCGCAACATCGCCCCACCCTTCAAGAACAGCCTCTCCTAGAAAGTGGAAACAAATAACAATCTTCCAGCAATCCAGTGCAGCATAACAAGAGGCTAGACAATCCATGCCCATAGTAACAACAAATTCTATCATTCCAAACTCATTAAAATCAGCCAAGGTATGGTGATCATGAATCATCACATCACAACCTCGATACACCCGCCTAACTACCACAGATTTTCCCATGGATGTAGATACTTCGAACGGTTGACATAACAATTCTGGTTTCTTACCACATTTACTAGCAACAGATGGGGAAATGTACAACAAGGTGGAACCAGGATCTATCAGAACATACATTTTAAGGAAGAACACAGATAGTATACTTGTGACCATGTCTGGAAAAGACTCTTAATTCTGGAGCCCCGATAACGCATAAATGCAAAATTTGTTGCTGCCCACCCAGGCCTAACATTCCACCACTATCTCTACCCCTTCCCATCGGTGGTTGCATACCTTGATCATGAGGGTGTGCCATCGTCAAGAAGTTGTTGCTGATCCTATTGACGGTGTCATGTCACCCACATTGCTCACTGGGAAAAAGCACATGATATGACCAGGCTACCCACAAGAATAATGCAAATCTGAACTGGCGGCATTTCCCAAAATGATTCCTACCACATCGTCCACATCATGGCATTGGGGGTCTCTCCCTTTTAGGGAACCTATTGTTCTAAGAACTCTTCACTCAGAAATTCTAGCCCCGACTGCAATAAATGGTCCATTCTCGATGCTGGCCCTGGGACTGTGATGACATGCTAGCTAACGAGTTAGATAACTGTCGAGGAAATGGGACCTAAACCCGCCTTGAAACTCGCATTGTCACCCATGTACCAGGCTCTCTTAGATTGAACCTAGTTGTTTTCTTGTGCATCTTGTTGTAGCCTTTTATGATCCTCTATGTTTTGTGCATAGTCCTGAATACGGGAAATATTAATAATCGGGTTTAGAAAAGCTTTGGTACATTTGGTTATTAGATGCGGCCCCAAATCGGCCACAAATCGATGTAACCGGTCACTATAAGTGGCATGCATCACTCGTAAAGTCCTATGCACTTGATCTATAAAGTTTTGAGGATCTGCATTTGGATTTGTTTTTGTGAATGCCGTTGGGTAAGGTCCAAACCCGAACTCTTATAGCGACTGCTTTATCTGTGGTGGCAGGGGCCTGGCGCTGGGCCTGAGAGTCCACCAACTGAGTTAACAAATTCAATGCACTTCTCAAATCTAGATCCTGTCCAAGCTCATCGTAGGGGTCCATGTTGACCCATCGGGGCATGTGGCACCTGGCTGGTACCTTTTCATTCTTCTTTATTCAATCCTTGAGAAAGTGGTTGATGTCACGTGGTAGGCATTTCTATAAACATAAACTAGATGCAGATCAGAAGCGAATACTTACGGCTAAGCTGTATTGCACGATCTAGATCAAAGAGAAGGGTATTCATCCTAAATATCTTGTAGCCTCCTGCTTATAATTATGGTGCACAACATACCCGTAAAAAAGACTCTACTAAATACGGCTTGTATACTTCCTAGGACACAACTTGCTCTGATACCAAGTTTGTCATACCCCAACCATGGGAGGTGCGACTAGCACACGATGCCCGTAGGCCCGTGTGAACCGATGTCTATTCTTACATCTTTGTATTTATCTTTCTCTCATTCAAAACCGTGCATGAGACTTTAATCTCACATGGTCCTATCTTGAGCAACTGAGGCCTCCAAGTAGGATACTAGGATTATAACGTGAACAACTGATTAGCAAACGAAACATGGACATTTCATACATTTTTACAACTGTAACAATGTCATACTTACACCTTTCTTCATACAACCAAACTTTAGTCTGCAAGCCTCTAAGAGGATCAAAAGACTTAAACATATTCATAACATTGTCAGGACTGGACCCCACCATACCTAAAATATTTAGATCACAGGCTTCAGTAACTATTGACCTTTGAGCAGCTGCTCCGGAGAAGTAGAGAGTGACAACCAATAGCTAAATAGCGCACCTACTGGTGAGGGACGTTACCGAGTCTATCAGCACCTGTGGGCATGACCACATTTCCAAAAGAGAAGGGCGTCAATACGTAAAATGTACCGAGTATGTAGGAATAAACAT
This sequence comes from Nicotiana otophora, assembly GCA_000715115.1. Classification (NCBI taxonomy): domain Eukaryota; kingdom Viridiplantae; phylum Streptophyta; class Magnoliopsida; order Solanales; family Solanaceae; genus Nicotiana; species Nicotiana otophora. The sequence goes on along the minus strand of AWOL01S0009727.1, from coordinate 369,288 downwards.
GTAAATTAAAGATATAGCATAAGAGATTTGAGGGCATACTTTCAACCTTGGTACCGTTGGACTAGAGACATAAAAGTATACAAGCTTAATGAAAGTTTAAGCCACATATGGAGATTATGCACTGATTTTAATATAACATCATTTAACCCTGTTTGGGGAATATCACTTCATATCATATATGGCCTCGTAGAGGACCCGGTAAGTTTCTTTCACTCATCATAACGTACTTGGTCTTAGGAGGTCTCGGTCATACCCAACCATGTGAGGTCTTGATAGTGCCTTATCATACATTATTTCGTACCCGGTCTCATAGAGAGCTCGGTCATAACCAGCCACTCCAGGGCTCGGTAGTATTTCACATCATACCCAACAGACTAGTGATTTAACAATAAATGTCGTACCTGAGCACCTATAGCACAACTCGGTAAAGTGTAACATATACATATACATACAAGTAAAACGTAGAATCAAATTTAAGGAATATTAAGTTTAGCATTAGGACAAATCATACCTCCGGACCTCAAGATACCATCTGGGAACATTTTAGACTTGAAATAAATGCTACCGGCTAGAATGTAGAAGAATAGAGCAACATCGTTGAGAGGGCTTAGAACTACCAAACCTTACAATGCAAGAGTCATTTGGAGGGAAGGAGGGACTTACACAAACTCATGCCAAGGAAGAAGGTTGCCCTACATACCTTGTTCAAGAAGTAACTATGCTTCTATGGTGATTAACTTTGCCTCTAACGAATCTTCAGAATCAATACCACTAGATTATAGATGTTACACCCACGATTCCAATGTTTCTTTAAGCTAAATCTTAATAGAATCGTCTTCTGATTCAGTTTACGCTACTTTGAAACCTCAAAGGAGATGTGAGAGCGTTTTTGGGTGAAATATAGTGAATGGTACTCCCTGAAAATGAAAGAGAGCGAGCCTCACTGCCTTTTTTTATGTATACCAAGAATAGGAAATTCTGTCAGGTCCATATGCAAAATGGGTCGCCCCGCCCAGGTAAAAGTGCCCGGCAAGACATTTATCACAAGATTACTAAAATGTGCAACCACCTTATAGCCTCAAACGCATCCCCCGCTGATTGGCTGCGCTAGAAGCCACACAAACTAACTCTTAATTTTTACGTGTGGGGTGTAACACCTTCTACGTGAACGCGTTGCTACATACATGATCGCGAAGGCCACAGCCTTCCAAAGTGTCGCGAACACAAATTGATGTGCGATTCATAGTTTTGATATTGTTTGGTGTGATTTGACGTCTCGAGTAGGTTCATGTTGTGTTTTAGGATTGGTTGGTGTAATTGGACGGGGTCTACGAACCGCTTCCTCTTGTTTTGGATTGCTGATAGCTGATATCTGTATTCGTTCATCGCAATCACGACTAAGGAGTCACATTCGCGGATGGCTTTTTTGGAGGCAAGAGCATTTTCTTCGCGATCATGAAGAAAGGACCACGTTCACAAAGCTTTGGGGAGTCAGTGGTTCGAGATCACCAGCAGGGCTTCACATTCACGTAGAAGGGGAGTTGGGAGGGGCCTGCAAGCGTTAATCCTTCGCATTCGTAGGAGTAGGGGTACGATCGTGAAGGCGTGGCTGGGTTGGCCATCGCATTCGCGACTGGTTTGTCGCATTTGCAAAGAAGGAGGTAGCATGTTGGTGAGTTTGTTCTTCACGATCGTGAAGGTTGTTCCACGATCTCGATGTGTATGCCTAGGCGGACCTAGTAAACACTCTATTTCGATGGCTTTTGTTATTTTGTCACATTTTGAGTTATAGAGCTCTGATTTGGACGATTTTGCAGGATATTTTCGAGATTTTAATTGGGGTAAGTAGTTTTTACTCGGATTTGTTTATATTTCATTATTTCAATCTTGAATTAAGCGATTGATTGATGATTTGAACTGATGAAATGGGAGATTTTAATAAAACATTTTCTAAAACATAAATTGATGATTTGGAGGTCGATTTGAGGTTGGAATTGGATGAAATTGGTATGGTTAGACTCATATTTGAATGGTTTTTCAGAATTTGTGAATTGTTGTTGTGCTCCAGGGTGCGAGCCTCGGGTTGACTTTTTGTTTTTAGTTAATGATTGAAGCTTTATTATTCAGAATCATTTCCTATGGCTTTTATTTGTGATATTAAGTTATTTTGATTATATTCGAGCCGTCCGGAGGTTGATTTTTTGGGAAAGGACTTATTAGAGGATTGATTTAGCTTATTTGAGGTAAGTATCTTGCCTAAATTTCTATAGGAGAAATTCTCCTTAAGATTTGGTCTCATTTAAAATATATGTGCTCTGTGAAACAACGTGTACATAAGGTGACGAGTGTGTACAACGAGGTATGTGTTTGTTGACACCAGATTAGACTTTAGGCAATTAATATGCCTTGTTTTGGAGTTGTTACTTATATGAAACATGCTTTTATTTTATTGTTCATTCCCCACACCCTTATATTATTGTGATGATTCTTGTACACATTATTGTTGAGCCGTGAGCTATATCTTGTTGTGGCATTGTTATTGTGGTGACTTTGACACATATGTGTACGAGAGGTGTGGGTGATTGTTATTGTTGTGTAGTGATTGAGATACGCATGTAGCGGAATAAGGGTGGCGTGTACATTGATGTGCACACGGCAAGATAAGGGGTCTTATGCGCGTGTTTCTAGTAAGGAAAAATACTTCATTGTGAAGCACACACGGCGAGATAATGGGGCTTATGCGGGTGAAGCTATTTTATGAAAACATTTTAAAATGTGAAGCTCACGCGGCATCATCAGGGTGACTTGTGATTTGTGATTATGATGTGTGGTACATCGGTGTGATTTTTGTTGTAAATCTTGTGTTGGAATGGCTTGATTATTTGGAATATCATTGTTTCCCTTAATTGATTTCATTTGTATTTTAACTGTGTTTTGGTTATTTTGATGTGTTATCACATGTCTACTCTTTTTGCCATTTATTGATTTTGCTTTCCGTTGTTAGTTTTATATTGATATCCTGCACATGTTTTATGTCTAGTGAGTATATTTACATGAACCTCGTCACTACTCCACCGAGGTTAGTCTTCATACTTACTAGGTACTGATTGTGGCGTACTCATACTACACTTCTGTACATTTTTTGAAGATCAAGGTACTTTAGAGCGTGCCGGGCATTAGCGAGTTGAGTTTAAGTTGCTGAGGAGATTTCAAGGTCTACCTGTTGTCCCGCTCGTAGGAATCAGAGTCACCTTCTACTGTTTCCATATTACTGTTTATTTTATTCCAAACAGTTCTGTATTTTGAGACTCATTATGTACCTCTTGTAGAGCTTATGACTCAGTATTGCCAGGTTTTGGGATTTATGACTATTGCTTTCCGTTGATGGTTATATTATGAAATCTCTCAGTTTCGGGTGATTTCATTATGTGTAAGGCTTATCTAGTCTTAGGAACTAAGTGCCATCACGATACTTAAGGTGGGATTTTTGGATATTGACAAGTTGGTATTAGACTCTAGGTTCAAAGATTCAACGAGTCATAAGAAAGTTTAGTAGAGTCTTGTGGATTTGTACGCATATGTGTGTACTTATCTTCGAGAGGCTACAAAACTATTAGGAAATTCCACTTCTTTCATTCCTTATCATGCAGACTTATTGATTTCGAATTTGAGCCGTTGTCTTTAACGAGCGCAAAACACACACTTAAATTATGCTCGCTAATCAAAGATAGTATAGTATAATATCATATATATGGGGATTGTATTTAAACATTATTCTTGTAGTTTCTAGCTTGATTGTTATCCAGGAGGATCAACAGTTGAGATTTATATGATTACTACTTAAAATTAACTCAGAATCTAAAGCTATTGACTAGTGACTATCGAGACAAGGAATAAGAAAATAAGGTTATCAGTGGGAGAAGATAGGGTTTTGACTGGATAGGTGTAAGATAATTATTTAAGATCTAACTCTAGATAATTCAATTCTAATGTTCAAGTGAGTCTCTCGAATTCACTCAATTATTAGTTCAAACGTTCAATAGAAACTCCTCTGTCGATTAAGTCATAACCTCACTAGATGAACCAAGTTACACACTGTGAAGATATGCGAGAATGTGTAGTGGATTGGTCATTATGGAAACCTCTTTCGATTGTTCTCCTAACGAGGTTTAATCAATGATTCAACTAGCCTCTTTAGATTACTTAGTAGAACCTATGAACTCAACCAACAATATAATGCAAAGATATCACAAGGTATGTCTCTCTCGATTATATGAACTAGTGAATATAGATGCAACAATTAGATCTTCCAACACGATTCAATACATAAAACTAGAGATATAATCCACAAACAATCATCAATACACCAAATCCATCAAACCCTATAGGGAACTACTCCATAGACATGGAGAAATTTATCACAAATAAAATTAAAGTATAGGAAAATATAAATTCAATCCAAACTGGTCTTGAGTGAGGAAGGAATGACGAAATCCTTATGCTTGTGTTCTTCCAACTCCTCCTTAGCCTCCTTAGGTCCAAAGTATGTCAAAATTCCAGGAAATAACATTTTCCATGTATTTATACCAAGTAGGGTCGGGCCCAGACGAAATCACTTTCTCTTAGCTGAAATAGGACATTGGCTATGTAAGAATTACACAGGCGCGCAACATGGGGTGACGTGTCATACAGGGTTTTAGTGGGGAAATCCAGAGAGCATCACAATTGACAGGCAGTAAGATTTGTGCAGTCGCGCCGAACCACGCGCCGCGGTTGTGGAGTTTTCTTAGAGTACGGATTTTTGCTTGATTTTTGACGTTCGGACTTGGTCCTCGACCCCCGAACACGATCCCGACTTAATCCTTTTGGCGTTTAATCAGACTTCAAAGCTCCAAATAGCTTGAATTAGCTCAAAAACATCTACATAACTCGGAATCACTCCTACAAGACATAAAACACACAATGAGTGCAAGACACTACCATTTAAAGCTCAAACACAAATAAAGTGTAGGGAATTAGAGTGCAATAAGCGACGAAAATACGTAATTATAGCCTACCATCAACACTCCACACTTAAACCATTCCTCATCCTCGAGCTATCAAACTACACTTCATATAGAGATGACCTTTTTCAACAACTCTCATAACTCATCATGCCAAGAATATTGAAAATAAACTAAGCACAATACTGTAACATCCTCTCCTCAAGATTTGACTCAAAAGCACCACACATTTTTCACAAACCGCTCACGTAAGCTAACATAGAGGTCAACGACATTACCTTTCCTTCATGAATCAAGTGCCCTCACATCACAATAGAGAGTAGTTCCACACAAAATGAAATTTAAGAAAAATTAGGAACTCAAGATAGAAAGCATTCACTCATTCTTAGAAATAACATTCATCTGCCACAAAAGACGTACCATAGGCTTGACTGTAGTGTACTGCTCTACTAATTGAGCTCATTCAGTCGAGGATCAAGTAGGGCTTTAATTGGTTGTAATGTAGGTTGTGGGATGGGTAGGATATATTTAGATATAAGAGTGACTACACCTCCCTAAGAACTGTAATATATAATTAAACGTTCAAAACCCCACACTTATGTCAAAGCAAAACTCCACCTTACATCAATATACATTAACTCCCTACTTGTTTAAGTACAAATACATCAAGAGTCACCACTATCAAGGAATATTTTTCACAATCATACACTTATGTTTTTCTTTATTTTTCAATTCAGTTGGCTCTTACTTTTTCAAGACTGTGCACCTTTCTCCTTAGTTCAATAGTTCTACTCAAAAGCCAAACCAACTACCCCACACTTCAACTTTTATAAAGTTCATAACAAATTCAACTGCTCACGAGAGGTACAAGGTTCAAATATATGGTCCATTCAAACAAATGGGTAAGACTTGTAAAGTGGTTGCCAAAGAAATATGATTACATGCTCAAAAGGGGTTAACTACGATACGTAACAATTAGGTGGGTAAAAGCACATATCTGGCTCAACAAGGAAATGCAAATATCACTTCCAAAACTGAATAAAACTACTATTTCGCTTTACAAACACACGGGGAAAGTTCTAGACATCAAATGCAATACACAGAATACACAAGACCTCACACACACATGGTACATAACTCACTCGGGATTGGACTATCAAGACACTTTTAGTCAAAGCAGTTAAGCAAAGTTAAGATCATACAATTTAAGGTACTTATACAAGAGTTAAAACGGAGCCTAAGCATCCCAACTAAAGAACTCACTATTCTCAAGGTATAATAGAGTTAAGAGATATTTCCTTCAATTCAAATCACAACACAAGGTTTCGTACTCCTAAAAATTAAAAACTAACTACAACCGGTTCAAACAAAGCCCTTGGAAAAGAATCGCGACACAAAGAAAAACAAAGGAAAACTATTACACTACCTACAAACGAAAATCTTTTTGTCTTTTTCTTTCGACTTTAATCCCTCAAAAAACCAGTCGATGATATCCATCGTCGGGATAATTCAAAAATTTCTAAAATTTTTATGCTTTTGTTTTTCAATGTTTTCTTTATCTCTAGCTACTAAAACTAACAAAAAAAAAAAACTAAAACTAATATACATACATACATACAACATATCCCCAACCCCACACTTTAAGTTGGGGCATGTCCCCATGACACATAATTAAAAAGCATAAGGTAGAGAAAACTTCCCTGAAATTCTAGTCGGGGTCAGAGTCGAAGTCGAGCTCCATTCCTCGTGCCCGAACTAATGCACACATCCATGCAGACAGCTTCTTCTCAGCCTTTTTGGGGTACACCCCACACTTATCTTTCCCTCTCACTGTAACGTTCTCTGTCGAGCCCTTCACTTTTCACTAAATACTTGCAGCTGGTTTTCCTTTTTGCACCCTTTTTTCTACATCCATCTTGAAAGTCACAGTCTCCTCACCCACTCTAAGCACGAGTTATCTCTCATGTATATCTAATACTGCTCTGCACGTCTCTAACAATAGTCTTCCTAAGATGAGGGGGACCTCTTTGTTTTTTTCCATATTCACCACTATAAAATCCATAAGAAATACGAACTTATCCACCCGAACTAACACATCTTCCACTCTTTCCTTGGGTATTAAAGTTGTTTGGTCTGCTAGCTGCAACGAAATTGGTGCATACCTTATCTCTCCAATCTCCTTCTCTAGTTTCCTGTATATATATAGAGGCATTAAATTAATTGAGGCACCAGAATCACATAAAGATTTATCAAAATTAATAGTTCCTAAAGAGCAAGGTATAGTAAAACTCCCTAGGTCTCCACACTTTTGTGGGGGTTTATTTTGCAATATCGCACTGCAATGCTGTGTGAGCTTGACCACTGAGGTCTCCTTTACTTTCCTCTTCTCCGTAAGGATCTCCTTCAAGAATTTATCATAAGCAGGAATTTATGAGAGCACTTATGTGAATGGTAAGTTTACATGAACCTGTTTCAGCACATCCATAAATCTCTCAAATTGCTTCTCCAGCTTTTCTCTACATAACTTTTGAGGGATGTAGCGCAGGCATATGCTTGCTCTCATGTTCCTCCATTCTCGAATTTTCTTCCTTCTTCTTTTTCTCAGCTTTCATTGGGTCTTTCTTCTTCTTCTCATCATCAATATTTAGCTGCTCCCCGCTTTCTTTTTCAAGTATCACATTTTTTTGGATCGGGGTGGGATCTTTCAACACTTGTCCACTTCTCAAGGTTACAACATTCATTGTTTCTTTGAGATTTCTTTCAGTATTAGCTGGGAGAGTGCCTGGAACCCTTTCGGATAATATTGCTGCAATCTGTCCCATTGGCTTCTCTAAATTTTGAATTAATGCCCCCTGTACTTCAAATCTTTCCTCAGTTTTCGCAATGAAGGCCTTCAACAGATCTTCTAGACCAGGCTGATTGGCTTGTTGAGGTTGAAACTACTGCCTCAGTTGATTCATAAAATCAGGAGCTCCTTGTCCCTAAAATCTAGGGTTGTTTTTCTGCCATGCATTTGCGGTAGCCCTAGGTGAACTCCATGAAAAACCGGGGTGCTTCTGACCCATTGCATTAAAGTTGTAATTTCCTACTACATTTACTTACTCAATTGAGGCTTGACACTGATGAGTAGGGTGTCCTCATCCACATATATCACATGCTATATGATTGATTTGAGATCAAGATGCCATCAGTTGAAGATTCAGGCTTCAGATATTCTAAAGACGTCTTTTAGGATCCGCTATGGTCACCTATGAGTTTCTGGTAATGTCTTTTTGGTTGACCAATGCCCCAGCAACCTTTATGCAATTGATAAACATCGTGTTCTAGCCATATCTTGATTCCTTTATCATTTTGTTCATTAATGATATATTGGTGTATTCTCGTAGAAGAAAGTAACATGAGCAGCACCTGAGGATCGTGCTTAAGACCTTGATGGAGAAGAACCTATATGCTAAATTCTCCAAGTGCGAGTATTGTCTTGATTCGATGGCATTCTTGGGCCAAGTGGTGTCTAATAAGGGGATTAAGTTCGATTCGAAGAAGATTGCGGTAGTTCAGAGTTGGCCCAGACCTTCTACCGCTACTGAAATCCAGAGTACTCTAGGCTTGGCAGGGTATTATCATTATTTTGTGGAAGGTTTTTCATCCATTACAACTCGTTTGACTATATCGACTCAGAAGAGTTCCCCATTCAGGTGGTCTGACGAGTGTGAGGAGAGGTTTTAGAAGCTCAAGATTGCCTTGACTAATGCTCGAGTTCTAATTTTGCCTTCAGCATCGGGTTCTTACACTGTCTATTGTGATGCTTCACTGATTGACATTAGGTGTGTGTTGATGCAGGAGGGTAGAGTGATTGCTTGTGCTTCACCTCTATTGAAGCCCTGTGAGAAGAACTATCCATTGCACTATTTTGAATTGGCAAACCATTGTTCACACGCTAATGATTTGGAGGCATTATCTTTACGCCATGTCATGTGAGGTGTTCACGGATCACATGATCCTACAACACCTTTTCAAGCAAAAGGATCTGAACTTAAGGCAATGGAGGTGATTAGAGCTACTAAAAGACTATGATATTACCATTCTTTATTATCCCAAGAAGACCGAGGTGGTGGCCGATGGTTTGAGTAGGAAGGCTAAGAGCATGGGTAGTCTTTCTTTTTTCCAGTTAGGGAGAGACTGTTAACTTTGGATGTTTAGGCTTATGTCAACAGGTTCGTGAGGTTGGATGTTTTGGAGCTTAGTCGGGTTATTGTTTGCATGTTTTCACGATCTTCTTTGTTTGAGCGAATCAAGATGCGTTAGTATGAAGATCCCCACTTGCTTGTCCTTAAGGATATGAGGCAGCACGATGATGTCAAGGAGGTGACTATTGGGGATGCTAGGGTGTTGAGGCTACATGGTCGGATCTGTGTTCCAAATATGCATGGGTTGCGTGAGTTGATTCTTGATGAGGCCTATAGTTTGCAGTATGCCATTCATCCAGGTGCCATGAAGATGTACTAGGACTTGAGGTAGCACTACTCGTGGAGGACAATGAAGAAAAATATTGTGGAGTATGTGGCTCGGTGTTTGAACTGTCAGTAGGTGAAGTACAAGCATCAAAGACCGGCTGGTTTGCTTCAGAGGTTTGATATTATGGAGTGGAAGTGGGAGCGTATGACCATGTATTTTGTAGTTGGAATCCCATGGACAATGAGGAGCTTCGACGCTGTGTGGATCATTGTGGAAGGACCGACCAAGTATGCGAACTTCGTTCTAGTCATGACTATGTACTCTTCAGAGCAGCTGATTCAGATTTATCTTCGTAAGATTATTTGCCTTCATGGTGTGCCGATGTCTATTATATTAGATCGAGGCATTCAATTCACATTGTATTTTTAGAGAGTCGTGCAGCATGAGTTGGGCTCACAAGTCGTGCTGAGTACGCCATTTAATTCCCAGATAGACGGACAGTCCGAGTGCACTATTCAGATGTTGGAAGAGATGTTATGCGCATGTATGTGTCATTGATTTTGGGGGTTCATGGTATCAGTTTCTACCACTCGTAGAGTTCGCCTACAAAAATAGCTATTAGTTTAGTATCCATATGGCTCCTTAGGAGGCCTTATATGGGAGGTGATATCGTTCTCGAGTTTCGCACATGGAGGGTGTGTCTAATATAGAGTTCACCTGGTGTTCCATGTTTCCATGCTCCGTAAGTATTATGGATATCTGTCACATATATTAGACAAGGATTTGTCCTATGTTTAGGAGCATGTGGCTATTTTGGACAGGCAAGTCCGAAAGTTGAGGTCGAAGAACATTGCATTGGTGAAAGTTCAGTGGATTGGACTGGTCGAGGAGGCAACTTATGAGACCGAGAATGATATGCGGCTTAGATGTCCTCACCTATTTGGCACTTTAGGTATGTCTGTATACTCGTTCGACGACGAACGTTTGTTTAAGAGGGGGAGAATGTAATGACCCGGCCAGTCGTATTGAGTATTTTAGCCTTGTTTACCCTATTTGATGCTATTCATATGTGTATTTATGGTTACGTGACTTGCGGGGCTTGTTGGTTCAATTTTGAGAGAGTTTCTGATTGATTTGGGTCACTTAGTCCCTTGGTATAAGGCTTAATGTTTAAGAGATAAATAGAGTTTATGCTTATTCCTCAACGTGTTTTGAATTCTTACTTATCTATAAGTTGAAGATATAGTTTTTCTCAATGATTCAAATGTATTTAAATGTTTTAAGATTTTCCTTGGAAGGAAATGAAAGAATGAAAGTATGAGTTGTGAAATGCGGCCATCGCGCTAAGAATAAAATTACACCTGTGGCCAATAGTAACAATAAAATGAAAGGAAGTGAGAAAGATTATGAAATGAGTGGTAACCCCTTTATATGATAAATATTTTTGGACTTTCGTTTAGTCATTGAGGAAGTGTAGGTTGAAATAACCTAACCACAAAACTACATGTGCCGATGTAGGTGTGATTTAGGGGTAAATTCCCGTGCTGATGTGTTGAGACTATTCCCCTTAATTGGGATAAGATTGATGTGTTGAGATTATTCCCCTTAATTGGGATGAGATGATTGTTAGCTAAAGATGATCTCGACCTACACGACATTGTGGTGAGATAGCTTAGTCAATATGGCAGAGATCGGACGCCATGCCACGCACATGGTGGTGTTCTATTTTAATGTAGAGCCTCATACTTTGGGGTGAGATGGCTTAGCCAATCGGGCAGAGATCGGACTCTATGCTATAAGCATGGTGGTGTATCGGTTTTAAAGATCTCCCAACCTAAAACATTGATTATTACTTGAATAATTACCTAAATCATGATTTGGTATTTTAATATTATTTGGTTTCTCATGGATTCATGTTTCTCTCATATTGTGTTGTTACTCGATTCATTGAGAAGGTGTTTAGCCTTACATACTAGTACTATTCCATGTGTACTAACGTCTCTTTTGCCGGGGGCGCTGCATCTTTAATAGATATAGGTGGTTCCATAGTAGGTGACATTGATCAGTGATAGCGGTACACCCTCTTCTAAGCTAACTTGGTGAGCCCCACTTCATATCGGGGTTTTGTGTCGTTTGTTTCTTATGTATAGTGTTTTGAGGTATAACCGGGGCCTTGTCGACGACACTATCATATTACTCTTTTGTATCAATTAGAGGTTCTGTAGACATAGTATGGTTGTATTTTGATTTGGGAAGGTCAAACTAGAAATAATGTACTTGTAACACATGTTTCCACTTCTAAACTACAAATGTGTAATGTATTTTGGGAGTTGCAAATGGGGTTTCTAAAAAAAATAAAATTGGTGTTGTACATGTTACTCTTTCATTTTCTAGTTCTTGATATCCGTCTTCACATTATTCATGGGTAAGGCCGGCTAAAAAGCATCATGTAGGCTTGCTTAACTTGAATATCGCGGTTGAGCGCCGGTCGTGCTCCCCAAGGTCGGGGCGTAAAAATTGGTATAGTTGGACTTGTATTTCAATGGTGTTCGAAATTTGTGAGTTTTGTCGAGTTCCGGGGTGGGGGCATGGGGTTGACCTATTGAGTTGACTTTTTATTTTTGGTTAAATATCGAAGCTTTATTAATCAAAATAGTTTCCTATGGCTTTTATTTATGATATTATGTTATTTTGCCTTGATTCGAGCCGTCCGGAGTTTAATTTAAGCGGGAAGGTCGTGGATTTCTTTAGCCTATTTAAGGTAAGTATCTTGCCTAATGTTTTGTGAGGGAAATTTCTCGTAGGATTTAGTCTAATTGCTATATTTGTGCTATGTGAAATGACGTGTACATAAGGTGATGAGTGTGTATATGGGCGTATGTGTTGGTTGTGACCGGATTAGACCTTAGGCTATTAATATGCCTTGTTTTGGAGTTGTTTGTTATATGAAACATGCTTTTATTTTGTTTTTCACTCCCCGCACCCTTTTATTATTGGGATGATTCTTGTACACATTGTTGAGCCGTGGGCTATATCTTGTTGTGGTATTGGTATTGTTATCGTGATGATGTTATGGAAAATGTGTATGTGAGGTGCGGGTGATTGTTACTATTATGTAGTGATTGAGAAGCTCATGGGTGGCGTGTACATTGATGCGCATGCGGCGAGATAAGGGGGCTTATGCGCGTGTTGCTAGTAAGGGGAAATACTTTATTATGAAGCACACGCGGAGGAATAAGGGGGCTTATGCGCGTGAAGCTATTTCCGGAAAATGTCTTTAAATGTGAAGCTCATGTGGCGTCATGAGGGTGACTTGCGATTTGTGATTATCAGGTGTGGTACGTCAGGGCGATTCTTGTTGTATACATTGAATTGGAACAACTTGATGATTTGGACTGTCATTGTTTCCCTTAATTGATTTCATTTGTCTTTTAACTGTGTTTTGGTTATTTTGTTGCATTATCACATGTCTACTCCTGTTTCCATTTATTGATTTTGCTTTCCATTGTATGCTTTACATTGATATTTTGCATAGGTTTTATGTCTAGTAATTGTCTTGACTTGAACCTCGTCACTATTTCACCGAGGTTAGTCTTGATACTTACTGGGTACCAATTGTGGTGTACTCGTACTACACTTCTGCACATTTTTGTGCAGATCCAGGTACTTCAGAGTGTGTTGGGCATTAGCGAGTTGAGTTCAAGTTGCTGGGGAGACTTCAATGTATACCTGATGTCCCGCTTGTACACCTCAGAGTCACCTTCTACTATTTCCATATTACAGTTTATTGTATTCAAACAAGTTCTGTATTTTGAGACTCATTATGTACTTCTTGTAGAGCTTATGACTCAGTATTGCTGGGTTTTAGGATTTATGACTATTACTTTCCGTTGTTAGTTATATTATGACATCCCTCAGTTTTCATTGCTATTTTAGTTGATATTTTGGTTGAGTTTGTTATATGTTAGGTTTACCTAGTCTTAGAAACTAGGTGCCATCATGATTCTTAAGGTGGGATTATTTGGTCGTGACAAAGGATGGCGTTCTTGTTGATGAAATGTGGATTATAGGGGTGGCATGTCGGATTAAGCAAGTGAATCTTGTTATGCACCTTACATGATTACATGTTGTTTTTATCATGCTACTGTGCGTCTATGTTATTAACTGATAACTCTTTTGCAAACATGATTTACCTGTGTTGAAATGATAACTCTTTTTTCGTTGTCTTGATAGTACTACATCTCGTTATATTCTTGTTGCCAGTTATATAAGCTATTGCACAGGTTCACTGATTAGTGAGTATCACATGACTTGAACCTCGTCACTACTTCTATGAGGTTAGTCTAGATAGTGAGTATCATATTTGTTGTCGCAATTGACATGTGTTAGAGGTATTGTCAAGAGAATCGTCTCAGGTATGTTAAGTCTAAGCCCTTCCTTCATTTTGGCATGAACTCGTAATTACATGTGTTTGATAACAAGGCATAAAGAGAAGTTCATACTCCCGAATATATATACACTATCCTAGTCTCATAAGTTACAGTATTCTCCGGTATCGGGACTTTATATTCAATGGAGTATTGTCTCTTTCCAGTCAAGAGAGCAAAGGGTCTATTATATACAGTATTACAATATTTTCACCACCATCGAGCTATAATCGGTGGTCTGGCCCCTATTGGGTAACCTTTGATCAGATGGTAAGCTATATACCAAGCCTACTGTGGTCGAGCGCCTATGAGCGAGCCTACTACAACAGAGAAGTTATATATATATCGAGCCTTATAAGGCCGGACAACTATGTTACTTACTATATTGAGAAAGTTGAGGCAGTATCAGCTGGTGAGCATATGTTCAGATTATCTTTAACTCCCATTTACTTTCAGTTATTATATTATCAGTTCAGTTTCAGCTTTCAGCATATTGCCTTACATACTCGGTACATTATTTCGTATTGACATCCCTTTTCTGGCGGCGCTGCATTTCATACGTGCAGGTTCAGACAGAGATGCGGGTAGACCTCCTCATTAGGTGTTGCCCGAGTGTAGCTTGATCGGTAAGCTCCATGCCCTTTAGAGTTGCTGGGTCTACAGCTTTATGTACATCTTGTGTATATATGTATATGTTATGAGTAGGTCGAGGCCCTGTTCCGATCATAATATATCCATCAGTAGAGGCTTGTAGACATATCCTGTCAGTTAGTGCAGTATGTTGGGCTTGTAGGCCTTTTATGTATATTTTGTTGGTTTACTAGCCGTAGTAGTTATGACGACCTTGTCGGCCCAACTTTATATTGATGTTTAGTCAGCATTCGCAATTGTCTTGCAATATGGCCCATGGTACGCAAGGATAGGTGAGGCACCGGGTGCCGGTCTCGGCCCTCATGTTCGGGGTGTGACAAAAGTGATATCAGAGCAGTTCTGTCCTAGGGAGTCTACAAGCCGTGTCTAGGAGAGTCTTGTTTATGGGTGTGTCGTGCACCACACTTATAAGCAGGAGGCTACAGGTCATTTAGGACTGTCATTTTTTCTTCTTGCTCTAGATCGTGTGGTAGAGCTCACTTATAAGAATTCACATTCCTAAATTCTATTTTATTTGTAATACAACGATACCTACATACAAAAGGGTAGTTGGTGAGGGATTGAATGCGGCTGTGGAAGAGTTGAGTTGAAGGAATTCGAATTTGCATCATGCTTATGATGCATAAATGTAGGGTCTCCACCAGATCATGTGTGTACTAAGACGTGTGAGCTTCTGTAAAAGGATTCATAAGGCATGAATATCTATCCACCCATATGGTAAAAAGCAACGAGTGATTCAGAAGGTAGATACAAGCTTTAACAAGTAAAAGGAGTAAGATGAGAAGGGTACGAGGTACCCAGTTAGTGAAGATTATCGGTATTTACAACTCAGGCAGAAAAATATAAGCATTGTGAGTTACCTTCAACAATAACAGAGGTATGTATAATTGTCCACACCCATCTCAGTTATGCCCTGTGGGGGCTAACAGGTGTAGTTTAAGAAAAGGACGGGATATCGGGATTCGGCTGGGGTTAGAGTAACCCAAAATGGTTGATGGATTGTTTGTGTTAGTTGACATTTCCGAAAAATATTACAAAGATAGGTACTGGAAGCCTGGAAGGGATAAATATTATCTTGGTGTGGCTCCCGTCCCTAGTAAAAAAAGAATGTTAGGCAACTCGAAGAGCCAGTAGATGGAGCAAGAGTAGCTAAAAGCAATAGAATGTCCGGTTGAAATTTTCAAAATAAAGTGATTGACAGAAATGTTAGCAGGAAATGAGAAGAGAGTTAATGAAGCATTATGAGTAAGATGTGATGCATGGATGACAACGGTAGAACAAAATGACAGT
Source organism: Nicotiana otophora (assembly GCA_000715115.1). Classification (NCBI taxonomy): domain Eukaryota; kingdom Viridiplantae; phylum Streptophyta; class Magnoliopsida; order Solanales; family Solanaceae; genus Nicotiana; species Nicotiana otophora. The sequence continues at coordinate 353,462 of AWOL01S0009727.1, read as the reverse complement.
ATTACAGAATATATAGTCAAGTGAAGGAAAAGACGAGAGGAGCCAGGCCTTGAGACAACAAAAGAGTATAGGACATAAAGTCATATCCTCATTTTGAGAAATAAGTCCGTGACTCTAACGTGATTACCAGGAGGAAAAGTTAGACCCCAGAGTAATAGAAATCAGTATGGACTGGTGAACAAGATAAACTAAGCATGAATTAGGGACTGAGCGATTTGATAATATTCGGCATCGTGAAAATTTTAGAGATTGCGTTCCGGCAATAATAGAATGGACGATAGAAGAATAAGCTTTAAAGGTCATTGAGAAAGATGCTTCCCTAAAGCAAGCAATGCGAGCAAAGTTAAGCTTAAGGGACTATGTGTGCCAGTTACACTAAGTGTCACCCTCGTGGATAAAGAATTTTGTTATCCTTAGTATAGAAGGATTACCGCAAGGCAGGAAAAGTTCATCGATGATGTGAAAAGATGCCAAAGAGGAAGAGGTAAAACATCTATAGGTAGATCATCGTGACTATAAATCTTAGTACTTCTCTAAAGGGGGGAATATGGAGTGATGTGGCATTAAGTCAGAATTAAGTGCTTCTAGTGACTATAGAATGGTAAAGGAAGAATGCGATAAAAATGAGAAAGGAATGATATTGCGCTTATTTAAATCCAACGGATATGCTACGACTCCAGAACATTATGCAAACATGATGTCAAGGAGAGGAAGTAAGGGTTCCTTCCCGAGATGTTATTGATAGATAAGGAGCCATTGCAGGACGTAAGTTAAGAAAAAGGAAATGACCCACGAAGGATTACGCGGAATATTGATATGAGAATGGGCCAACGAGTAGTTAGTAGTTGATCCAGGAAGAGCCTAGTTATGGCTAGATAAGAGGATAAAGACAAATCAACAGATCGTGCAAAATAAATATAGTGAACTCCAACATGGGGAATTCAGTCTCGCAGATATGGCATCGTGATCCTTGAGAAATATTCGGATAGGAGTTGGGGTAGTTAAAGATACCGTATGTGTGTTATGGGAATAAAAGAGAGTCCCACTGGGAAGACAGTCAAAACTTCAGTTCAAAAGCAACCATACGAGCACATGAATTTGGAGGTAAGTAACTAAGGATGATTATAGGTGAGTACGAACATCAAAAAGATAATGTCAGGTAAACGATATAACAAGCTTGTAACTTTACAAGAGCTAGAAGGTTTCCCTAATTAGTACTACAATGAATGACTAGCTGAGGAAATAAGGAAGAAGGCTTCAACCTAAGCACATTAACCTAAAGAGGCAATGGTCTTATAACGACAGTCTCACAACAACATTATATGCACTCCATAAGAAAATGGTACCTACCGTGGCTAATGAACGAGAAGTAAAATGAGAAGTGATATTCAAGATCATATGAGTTGTATGGAATTCCAATGTGTGTGGGCACTAAGGTAAGATAAGTATGCACACAACAAGGGGGCGGAAAGACCAGAAAAGTTAATTGCTTACATTTGTAAAAATATCCAAGAAGGAACAGAAAGAATTATTTGATTAATGACCCAGAGTACGTTATGAACGCACTTAAGAGTTTAGAATTGTATACATGCAGCATATATGTGGACAAAGGATTGAGTTGTTAGAAGATTATATCATGAATGTTCCATAACGCCCATGCAAGGCTAAAGTAATAACTAATACCAGGAGCCGTAGATCGGAAGAAGCTTAGGTCTACATAAAGGTTGATCAGAAGGAAGAGGAAACTAAAGAAGTACAACAACCAAGTAAATTGGGAGTCTGATTATTGGACCCAAACAATTCTGGAAATCATGATTGAGAACATTGCAGGATCACTCTTAATACCAGAGGTACAAGAGAGAAAGTACAACAACCATATTCCATAACAGCCCTACGATGAAGCCAGTTAGAAAAGTACCAGTCTCATAAGAAGTCAGTATGAAGCTTCCACCGGATTGTGTATGCACCAGAGGTACAAGTATTATAATAGAGCTTTAAGTTATGGACGTGAATTATACCCATGTGGAAGAGAGGTCATGAAAGAAATAGAAGATACGATGCAAGATTTTAAGGTAGTAAGGTAATGGTGAACAAGGTACGAAATACGCAGATACAGAAGGTTGTGAATAGTCCATACTTCGGATAAAAGGCTAGAAACGCGGGGATTCAGTATCCAGGAATAATAGCGGAATCATCAGTAGCATATCTTCTAGCCTATGGTTTCTAGGTACCGAGAGATCTAGCCAAGAAAGTAAAGAAGAATTAGAGACGATGTGCTGTCTCGCTTGATGTTCCAGAATAACATAAGGAAATCTATGGTGCAAGCAAGTTGAAGGAAGGTTGCGAATAGTATAAATAGATATGTATAGGTCGCAAGCTAAAGTATAGTAAAGCGACAAGAGTTTATGACAGGAGTAAGGATGAGAAAGGGCGAGTGAGAAGGCGACGAGAATCGATAAGTCCTCAGGATTAAGCCCATAAAAATAAGAGAGCTAATGGTTTCTATAAGTTATAGAAAGTTCAGTTTAGCCTGAATGAACTCAAAAAGAATCTAAGACTAATAGCATCTAGAAGAAATGGAATGCTGCCCTGGTAGTAAAGTGAGGGTGTCATTGTGATATATAAAGGATGACGTTGGGCCTTCGATTGAGTAATGACTTTAAGAGGATTTCATGAATTGTACAGGATTAAAATATCCCTGTAAGGTGAGTCATATTGGGATGCTATAAAATATGGTTATGAAAGTATAGTATCGCCCCTAGGTGGATCAATCACGTGAGCCCTAGCGGCAGTGTTACATAAGAGATCAAGTTAGCAATGGTAGATGATAGATCAACATTAAGGTGAATCAACAATAGATGGACAAAAATCACAAAGTATGAGGTGATATTAGGCCGTCATTCTTAAGATGAACAGTCATGAGGAAGCATTAAAGGACATAGATTTATACATATGGGACAAACAACGAACGTAAGCTGGAGTTTGGTAGTAGACCTCAGTAACGATAAATCGAGGTAAGAGTTATGGTATATTATGACCTACTTAGACGCAGTAAAGTCATACGGATAGATAACTGGGCCTATGAAATAAGATATAGCAATATTCATAAGTTCAAAAAAGTACCGAGCGAAGAACTTCAATATACCTATAGATGCCCAGAGGGACATCTTGTCAAGCTCTGTAAATGTTTACAAAGTGAGGACTAGAGATTGGCTAAAAGCTGGAGGGGAGAGTCACATAGGTGCACATATAAGAAAAACGTCGTACATGCTGCATGACCGAAGTAGCAAGAGTTATGAAATTGGAAGTATTCCGACCACAGGCCGTGGTGTAAGAAAGAGGCCTATAGGTGGGAACACCTTAGACTTTGGATTTATTCACAGAACAATTGCCTAGATGGCAAGGAGAGTATTAAAATATTCGCAAGAGCTATAAGTTATGATAATGATAATTGCATCAGTCAACATTCAAGGACGAATGTTCCAAAAGAGGGAATGATGTTACACCTCATGTTTTGATACGTGAAAGTACACCATAAGTAAATTCATGAAAGCTCAAAAATTAGATGTTACATCCCGCATTTTCGTATGTTAAAGTTTCGTCGTAAATCGATGTAAGTTCGGGAATGGGATTATTGTGAGATTATAAGCATTATGCTATTTCAAACAAGTCATGAGTAAATTCTTGAAGGTGAGAGGGTAATCGGATTGAAGAAAATGAGTTTCGTCGAAGTTTGTCATTTTGAGATAAAATACGGTCTAAGCTATAATACCCAGTATTTATGGACCAGTGCGATACAAGGTACTACATGACCATAATAGTAAGTTGTACAAAGTGTATTAAAAGTGAGTAGTATTTTAAGTAATTTGAGATAATTCTTAACTATGTGAGTAATTGATTAATTATTAGATTAGTGGAGAATTACCAAGTGAATTAAGGGATTGATAATTAATTAAAATATTTTGAATAAGCCTAATGGAGATTAACGTGGCAGTCAAATACCTTACATAAAGATGACTCTTGAATTCAAATAAAAGGTGGCAAATCTTGGAGATGTCTTTGGCCAACTAAGCCACATTTCGCGCCCACGCCCACAAATACAAAAATCTTCTCTAAAATCACCAAATGAAGAAGGGTCACACTTACAATAATCATAATTTTCAATAGTAATGTGAATTACTTCACAAAGTTCATACTACACTACAAAGAGTAACGGATGAATGCTCAACAAATTCGTATGAAAATATAGCAACGATAGTTTTCAATTCTAAGGGAGTACGGTGCAATCCTTCTCAAAAATATCGTACGAATTTTCCCCTACTTCGATCCGCCATTATGTGTTGTCGTAATTGACGTGTGTTAGAGGGATTGTCAAGAGAATCAGCTCCGGTATGTTAAGTCTAAGCCCTTCCTTCATTTTGGAATGATCTCGTAATTACATGTATTTGATAACGAGTCATAAAGAGAATTTCATACTCCCAAATTTATATACATTATCCTAGTCTCATAAGTTACAGTATTCTCCCGTATCATGACTTTATATTCAATTGAGTATTGTCTTCTTCTAGTCAAGAGAGCAGAGGGTCTATTATATATAGTATTACAGTAGTTTCACCACCATCGATCTATAATCGGTGGACAGGCCCCTATTGGGCAACCCTTGATCAGATGGTAAGCTATATACCAAGCCTACTGTGGTCGAGCGCCTATGAACGAGCCTACAACGACAGAGAAGTTATATATATATACCGAGCCTTATAAGGCCGGACAACTATTTTACTTACTTTATTGAGAAAGTTGAGTCAGTATCAGTAGGTGAGCATATCTTCAGATTATCTTTGACTCCAGTTACTTTCAGTTATTATATTATCAGTTCAGTTTCAGCTTTCAGTATATTGTCTTACATACTCGGTATATTATTTTGTACTGACGTCCCTTTTCTGGGGGCGCTGCATTTCATGCGTGTAGGTTCAGACAGATAGACGGGTAGACCTCCTCACTAGGTGTTGCCCGAGTGCAGCTTGATCGGTAAGCTCCATGCCCTTCGGAGTTGCCGGGTCTAGAGCTTTATGTGCATCTTGTGTATATATGTATATATGTTATGAGTAGGTCGAGGCCCTATTCCGATCACAGTATATCCATCAGTAGAGGCTTGTAGACATATCCTGTCAGTTAGTGTAGTATGTTGGGTTTGTAGCCTTCTATGTATATTTTATTGGTTTGCCAGCCGTAGTAGTTTTGACGGCCTTGTCGGCCCAGCTTTATATTGATGTTTAGTCAGCATTCGCAATTGTCTTGCAATGTGGCCCATGGCCAAAGTATGACATTATATGTTCAGAGTACCTTAGTCGCAAGTCGGTACGCAAGGATAGATGAGGCACCGTGTGCCGGTCACGCCCCCCAGGTTCTGGGCGTGACAATAATTCTACTTTCTAAGTCAATTTGGAATAGTTGAATCAACGCTCATTTCATAACCTTTCTCATATCATTTCATTTTCATGGCACTATTGGCCACAAGTATAACTTTTATTCTTGGCACACTGGCCACACTTTATATCTCCAACCCATTTCTTTCACTTTCAAGCGTCCTTATAGATTATCAACAACAAGGCATTTCAAATCAAGACTTTAGATACACATATAAACAATTGGAGTTTTAGACACATGGAGTATCCTTTCCAAGTTAAGCATAATGGACTTTCATTTGAAACACGACCCAAGGCATAACATTTTAATACACATATCATTATTGAACACATTCCCGAAGGATAACATAATATGATAGGAATATTAAAAATACATTTGAATACATAATTCTCGACACTAGATTACTCAAGACAATCAAATTTATTCGGAACAACTAGGAACATGGGAATAAGTAACGTGAGCCAACCATACTTGAAACTTACGTGAACATCATGGAATTCAATTCTAAGAGAGTAGTTTAGCCAACATACCTTGTTTGAGCTTTCCTTAAGTTACTATAATGTCCCAACACTTCTAGCAATAACAACCTATAGGAATATAGTGAAAATCGGATAATAATTAGAAGGATTCTCATGGTGTAACTCTCTTAGGAATTTTGTCAAACACCTAGTATGCAAAATAGACTATAAAGCTCTACAATGGTTCCCCCAACCGATTTCAACAAGAAACTACCCAAACTAGTTCATTAACCCCACATACTACAAGCTATTGACACATGCATGGCCTAATTCCAATCCCATAATATACTTAGAGCCTAAATAACTTGTATGGGTGGTATAGGACAGGAACTTACGCGGATAGATGGTGGTCTAATTAGTGGCTTTCTTGATTCTTGAAGATTGGTGCAGGAATGGTTGATTAGAATGCTAGGTTTCCTCCTTCTCTCTCTAAAATACTCTTACCTCTCTCTAAAATCATTAGACATTTACTTTAAAATGAGCCCCTAAGGCTATTTATCAAAATGCTGTCGGGTTATAGAAATAGGAAAATGGACCCTCCGAATTCAGGTCTGCGGTCGCAGAATGGACCGCATAACAGATATGTGCCCCGCAAAATGGGCCACAAAAATGATGCCAAGAATTGGGTTAGTCTGGAATGGTCTGCGACCGATATGTTGTCTGCAAACCACTTATGCTGCCACAGAATGAACCGCAGAATCATCCAACAAAATTCTTCAAGCCAAATCTACGATGTAAAATGCGGACCGCGAAATGGATATGCGATCGTAGAATGGACCGTAAAATGGCCTTCAAAATTTAACCATTTTCTACTCAACTCTGTGATAGGTATGCAGCCTGTAGAGTGGTTTTGCAGTCGCAAAACTGACCGCAAAATCACCTTCTTCTGCCACACATTTCCATCAACTCCTCGGTGCATTCTTCAACCCTATCTCATCACCACAAAACTTGAATCCTTTGGCAAAACTTTACGGGGCCTTACAATACAGACTTGCTGGGATGTTTTGGCGAGGATCTGGGGGATCGGATGAGTTTCGGGGTGGGTTTGGCTAATTTTAAACAAAGTTTGAACTACTAGTTTTCTTGTGCACATATGTTCACCATTATTGCTTGTATGAGTACCGCAATCGCAAATAGGAACTGGGTGGAGTGAGGTAAAGTGAATTATGATCTTGTGGCAATGGTTCGCGATCACGTAAAAGATCCCGGTTGAACATTCTCGTCGCACGAGGAGCAAACGTGATCACTTAGAAGGAAAGTTGGCCTTAATAATTTGATTAATCGCGATCGCGTGGGTGGAAATCATGATAGTGAAGAAGTATTTGGCTTCCGGGGTATTTAATGTCCATATTTTGGGATTGAGCTTATTTTCACTATTTTCAGGACCTAAACATCGGGAATAGGCAATAGTTGAGGGAATTTTAACCCCAACTTCAAAGGATAGTGATTCTAACTTGGTTTTGATTATATATCATGATTACCTATGGAATATTACACCTATATCAAGGATTTAAAGAGTAGAAAATGAGTTTTTGGCTTGATGTTTAAGGGAGTGAATTTTTGAGGATTTGGACCTTGATTGGAAGTCGGATTTTGAAATAAATTATATATTTGGACTCTTGGGTTATGACTCTTGTTGTCTTCTTGGAATTTCTTCAAATATCGAAGCTTTATTAATTGGAATTGCTTTCTTTAGTATTGATTGACTCCTTGAATGATGTTTGGCTGGGTTTTGGGAAATTAGAGGTCAAGGACAAAGAAAAAGGTATGATTTGGAGTTGAAAGCTAGCCTGAAGAAGGTTAATATCTTACTTAACCTTGACTTGAGGTATTATTTTCTAAAATAGACTTACGAGCTACATGCTATGTTTTTGGGTGCCAAAGTATATGTTAGGTGACGAGCGCATATGCGGGCACCAAGGATATCATTCTCATGGTAAATACTGGTTTTGGTACATGCCCTACTCGTGATATGCTTTAATGGTTTGTATGACTACTTGAGCATAATTATTCATGTCGGATATCATGTCTATGCTTTATTTGTACAAGAAGGTTATTTGTATGATGTATAACATGTTGAAGTCGTAGTCTCTAATGATCTGACCAGTCATTTTGAGCATTTGCATTCCATTTGGTGGTTTTAGGGCTTGAGTAGCCTCCTATGATGTATTATGGCTTGTGTGTATGGATAGTTTTTGTTTTTGAGTACAAAATTAATTTGGAAGAATGATTCACAGTTTGGAAGCTTTTAAGTTGGAAGAGTTTACCAAGTATGACTTTTAATTATTCGACCTCGGATCAGAGTTTTGATGATTCCAATTGATTTGTATGGTAATTTTGGACTTAGGCGTATTCCCGAATTTGTATTTGGATGTTTCTAAAAGGTTTTGACTTTTTTATTGGAAAGAGTTGACAATCTGAAGATTTGGAAAGTTCATAGGTTTGATCGGGAGTTAACTTCGATATTATCGGGTTCCGATTATGGTTTTGGGAGTTGGAATATGTTCTTTGTCATTTGAAATTGGTGAGGAAAAGTTGATGTGATTCATGATTTGGATGTTATTTTGTAGGATTTGAGGCCTCGAGTAGGTCCATATTATGTTTTGGGACTTGTTGGTATGTTTGGATGGGGTTGTGAGGGGCTCGGGTGAGTTTCGCGGTGGTTTCAGACCATTTTCTCTTATTTTTGAACTATTGGCTTCTTTGATTTTCTGGTGCTGATAGTGTTCTTCGCGATCGCTTGAAGAGGGTTGTGATCGCAATGTGTTGTTGGAGCTGACTGGATGTTCTTCTTCGCATTTGCGATACTAGATTTTTGTTCGCGGTGGTTAAGTCTTAAAGTGTTCGCGTATGAGACCATGCATTCACATAGTGTTTAGTTAGGTTGGGCAGGTTGTGTTGATTGACCTTCGCGTTCATATGAGGACTCTACGTTCGTGTAGGTCCGTGCAGGAGTGCATCCCGATTGTGAGTCCGGGGCCGCTTCACGTTGGTTTCTTCGTGGAAGCAGTTATGTGTTTCACGTTCGAGTAGCTGGTCCCGCGATCGCGAAAGGTACACCTGAAGCAGTAGTACAAGAATCTATTTTCGGACTTTGAGCTCATTTTTATAATATTTTGAAATTGGGAGCTCGGATTGTGGAGACTTTTGAGATGATATCCACCCAATTTGATTGGGTAAGTGTTCTACACTCGGTTTTGATAATTATTCATGATTCTATCCTCGATTTTGGCATTTGATTGGTGAATATAAAAGAGAAATTTGAGGGGTTTTTGGCTAAACTTTAGAAAACTGAATAATTGGTGTTTGAATATTGATTCGGAGTCGGATTTGGATGAAACCCGTATGGTTGGGCTCGTATTCAAATGTGTTGTTATAATTTGTTAGTTTTGTCAGTTCCGATGTGTGGGCTTGGGTTGACTTTTTTGGTGACTTTCAATATTTGATTAAAGATTTGACCTTAATCATTTGGATTTGATTCTTATGGCATTATTTAATGTTTTTGAGTTGCTTTTGGCTAGATTTGAGTCGTTCAGATGCCGATTCACACGGGATGGCATTTCTAGAGTATTGATTTGGCTTGTTTGAGGTAAGTATCTTACCTCAACTTGGTTGATGTACTAGTTGCCTGAGTTATTTGTGATGGCTACATGTTATGTATGGCGCACATGTGAGTGGTTGAGCCCATGTGCGTATATCGGGGTATTATTGATGCTCAGAGTAGTGGTTAGGCTATGAAATGCCTTGAATTAATTGATAAGCACCATGTTGTTATGTTTCTTATGTTTGTACCCCTTTATGAGCTTTTTGAACCATGTTTGAGGCTATATACAGGTTAATCTCCTGATTGAATCTGATAATTGCTACTTTTGTGATATAATTTATTGATCTGATCTATAGTTGTGCACTTTGCATATGCATATACTTTAGCATGTCACTTATACTATTCCAAGATTATGAAATTTGATATTCATTGTTCATGTACATATGATCTTGTATATTTGCCTTCTATGTGATATGGATTGGACCGGTAGCATGTGAGTTATCAGTGCAGTTGTTATTATTGGCACGTGAGTTATCCGTGCGATTGTTATTATTGGCACATGAGTTATCCATACGATTGTGATTATTGGCACGTGATTTGTCCATGCGGTTAAGATATGATAGCACGTGAGTTTTTCGTGCGGATTCGAGATATTGTTATTATTGGCATGTGAATTGTTCGGGCGGTTGATATTATTGGAATGTGAGTTGTCCGTGCAGCGTGTGGATAAGGATCCATTCACCTAGAGATACACTCTCATGTTTCACTTTTGATGGTGTACACGCGGTATGACAAAAACTTGCTAGTGTTTGTTTTGGTTATTGCGTTTCTTCTCTACTTGCAAATTCTTTGGATTTATACATGATTTTTCTGTATCTCTTCTCTATTTGTTACCTCCGGGGTGTATACATGCCTTTATGCATATCTTCTCTATATGCCACCTCACTTGATAAGATGAGATACGGTACAAATCTTCTCTATATGTGAATCTGTGTGACTTGACTTGCTTAATGATGTATATCTTCTCTATATACAATTGTTGAAGGAATACTTGAGGTTTTGTGCATATCTTCTCAGTATGGAACTGATGAAGGGTTATTTGGTATTTCAAGCATATTTTCTCTATACGTTGGATTGTTAATTAAATAAGAGCATGTTACGTTATCTTTGTACACCGAGGTGGCTTTATCTGTGATTTGTGACTTGATAATATTATTGTTGTGTACTTGTGATATTTAAGAAGTGAACATTCTATTAGTGAGTATCTTTGATAATTCTTGTCTCTATTACCTCGCCGAGTTTATTTATGATAATTACTGAGTACATGGGGTTGGTTGTACTCATACTACACTTATGCACCTTGCGTGCAGATATTGGAGATGAGATGTTGTGGATGACGGGAGCTTGCATTGAAGATGTACCTGCTTTCTAGATATAGCTACCACTTTTCCTTGGTAGATTTAAATTCTTACTTTGTTTATGTATATTCTAAAAAGATGTTGTATTTATTTTTGTATCAGGTTTATAAATCTAAATTTTAGTGGGTCATGACTTGTGCTACCCATCCTTGGATTATTTAAGGAACCTCAGCTATTTTAGTTATTGATTATTTGTGATCTTCATTATAGTCGTGTTGATTATTGTTTGCCTTACCTAGAGGGTTGGGTTAGGTGCCATCACGACTAGGTGTATTCTGGGCCGTGACAAGTTGGTCTCAGAGCCATAGGTTCATATGTTACGAGTCATGAGCAATTGTCCAGTAGAGCCTTGCGGATTGGTATGACAATGTTCATACTTATCTTTGAGAGGCTACATGGCATCTAGGAAACTTCCCATCTTTCTTTCTTTATCATGCATCATTTATTCAGCTTGAAGCGTATATATTTTATTTCCTTCCATCCACTCGTGTGCTATTTTGGGCACTCTGTATCAGTTGTGTATCGACACCTTGTGATGCCATGGATGTGGTGCGAGATGTGTTCTCTATGTTGAGGAGATAAGCCAGTCTGCAGGACTTGAGGCCGAGTTCAGACTGCAACTTGGGCTCGGTGGTTTTAGTCGTGTGAGTATGTGCTTTCAGACTCATATGTCTGGTAGCGTCCCCATGAGTTGGATTGATGGCTCAGTGAGTGGTTGGATATCTATATGATGAGTATTATGTGACTGCGAGATGTGCGTAGATGATTGGATATGATGAGAAAAATTTCTTTTGGGATGCGAAAAGACTATGGATGATGGATTTTTGTCTTAATGTCTTGTTTAGTCTTGAGTTATGAGTGTGTTGGGGATATTTCGGTTGCTCATTTGTGGAGAAGAATATTCTTATGACTAGAGATGATTTAGCGATTTGCATAGTGGTTTTGACCATTATAGGGCAATAGAGATATGTCAGCTTGAGGCTAAGCAGGTGGGTTATCTCCTAAGGGATGTTCTAAGGTTATGTGATCCTTATGATGCCTCAGTGAGGAGCTTTATTTCTACCCAGTGGGGTGTAAGTGTTGTAATTTGAGTTCGAATCGTTTGAGGAAATTCGCACGACTGTCACGAGGATGAATATGTGCTTACCGGATTATTTGAGGTGTTTTGTCACTAGTTATGAATAATTCAGCTGAATATCAGTGTTAGATCATGAAAGTTATAAAGGAAGAGTGACGTGGTTATCTGATGATGTGTACTATGTCTTCGAGCTAAGTGGGGGAGTCTGCTATCGGCGATCAGATTGCATGGTCATATGTTATACTATTTTTGGTCTAAGGCATACTTATTGATCAATTATGACTTGAAGAGGTTGATTTAGAGGATGACTCGATTAAGGAAATTACCTTATGCATGATGTACTATACTTTATGAGCATATGGAAATCATAAAATGATTTCGGTTTGTTATTCATGGTGGATGTAGTATAGAAAAAGTGGGATTTGCTCGGTTACTTAAAGGTGGGGTTACTTCTTTAGGTGTATGTATGATAATGGAGCACAAGTCGTTCGACTCATATTGGTGGTGCATTCGATATTAGAGAAAAGTGGATGACTATCGAGAAAGTTCTAATGAGTTCAAGATTCTTATGTGGTATTTGAGGGTTCCCATGATTTGTTTGTGGCTAAGATTCTATATTTGCATTGGACGGTGTCGAGACTTGAAGTATTTCTTTATCATTATTGATTCTACAATTCAGTGTTAGAGAGGTTAGAGAAACAGCATTAAATTCATAGAAGGTCTCTTCAGATTAGGTATCTCGATTACAGTACTATTGGGTCCTTAGGAGGGAATAAGGTGGCTTATGAGCCTTAAGGCAACCTGGTTTCATGCTAGGATCTCTTGGGGTGAGCTTTATGTAAGGATCATAGTGTACTGATAAGGGGAAGTGTTAACTTAAAGGCAAGTCGGGAGGAACTCAGAGAAATAGGTTATCTTGGTAGTATTTTGGATCTGCATAGTAATACAAGTGATCGGTTCCTTGGTGTGACTCTACTGGTGTTTTGTGGAAATACTCATAGGTTGGACAATCTGCGTGACTTGGTTGAGTTAGAAGGATTCAACTCTGATGGCTTGGTTTTCTGCAAATGGGTTTCAAAGAGTTCTCGATGGTGTCGACCACGACTTGGGACATATGTTTTCTATAGGCATGGGGAGTTTGTTGTGTGTTGTGATTTTCTGCTGGATGGGGTCAAGTGGAAGGCTCATGTGTGACGGAGTGTCTATCCTACTAGCTTTTTAGAGTTGCTAATGGGATTCTTGTGTGTTTCATATGATGGCATGATAGAGGCAGTACAACGTGTGGGCTTGAGATATGCATGTACAAGGTTGTGGTTCAGTTCGAAGAGAAGATCATGAGTTGTAGACAACAAGGACGGTTTCAAATGTTTATAAGAATGCCGGCACTAGTTGGAAGCACCTGAGAAGGGTGCGTATTCCGGAAGGTGCATTGTGTTTTGACTTGCGGATGCTTGACTGGTATTGTGGGATTCGTCAGGTTGTTGACTGCTGATGTTCAAATTTTGCTACGTGGAATGTATGATTCATGGAAAGTGTCTCGTTTGAAATGATTGTGTATGGGGGATTTAGTAGATATAGCCATAAAGCCTAATGATACGAACCTATCTCATAGAGGAGAAACAAAACACACGAAATAAGTACAACGGATTATATCCCAACATAACTCCACTGCGGCGCGTAACCCAATCCAACCATACCGGTCCACATGGATTACACATTGCCCCAAATTCTCATACGCCCCAAACATGCTTATATCAATAACAAGCACGCGAAGTGCATGACCATAACCATGGAGAAATTAGTAGCATAATATACCACAGACAGGAAAAATCATATCCAAAGCGCAATCCACCATTCAACACCCCAAGAGCTATCTAGCTCAAGTTTCGCCACAAGGCCCAAATAAAATTGCATCAAGTGTGTAAATAGTCAACAGTCTCATAGCCCATCGTATCATAAGAGAGTAACACGTGGAACATATCAAGATATGAATAAAATCAACTCTAGTCGATGATACACCCCAAAAAATAGTTGTGATGAGTAAACATACCCAATCCGATGTAGAATATACATTCTTATTAGGCCTACCAATTCGACCCTAAATCAATTTCCATCATCCCAAAATAGATAAATAACCTTCCAAAAGTCCACAGTAACTTATCCATAACACACACGATCAGCTGCCTAAATCCGGGCCCATCTTCATAGTACATAACCAAGGAATAGTCCACCTCTGAGAACTCCCAGTCTCCAAATGCTAAGAATAAAAGAATCTCCATATCTGATCCATGGTATGGGTCTCTTATTTGGTTCTCTTTTCATCATTGGTCTCATTCGAGTTGTTATTTGTTTGGTGCACGGATTGCATTATTTGGTGCTCTAGGTGTCATTGGTTTGGCATATTAGTCGAGTAGCTTGTACTGGGTGAAATGAGATTTTTGGACCTGGAATTTGAGACATTAGATTTGGTTAAGGTAATTTTGGAAGACTAATGTCACTAGTCAGCTTAGAATTTGGCCATGGTTCTTGGCCGGTGAGAGAGATCCATGACTTGTTGATATGATGAGTGGTTATGAGGTTCTACATGTTTCTTTCATCCTTGGCAGTGGATAAAGTTTCAGAACAAGTTTTTATTTGAGATGAGGTATGTCGCCGGTACCAGGTTTGTTTGAGCAGCTATTATCGTTGAAAGTTATTGCTATGAGTATATGCGTTATGTGGTATATCATGTGGTTATATTTTGGAATATTATTATGATATTATACAGCTTGTTCAGACTTAAACATTGCATAAATGTGAGAATCGGGTCTTATAATGAGTTTCGGATGTTGGAAATTAGGTTCTAAGGTTTGTAAGCTAAGGTTGAAGAAAGGATTTTCAATTAGATTGTGTTGTGGGGCTTATATGGATTGTGGTGATGTGGGATCGCCCATGGATATGTGTACTGTGACTTTATACGGTGATTTGTTGGCTTTGGAACAGCTCTTAGCATGTTCAAGGATGAACGTACGTTTAAGTGGGGCAGAATGTAACGACCCGGCCGGTCATTTTGAGCATTTGCATTTTGTTTGGTGGTTCGAGGCCTTGAGTAGCTTCCCAAGATTTATTATGACTATCCTATATGGCCGATTTTGGTTTTTACGTTGTTCGTCATTAATTGGGAAGAAGGATTATCAATTTGAAAACTTTAAGTTGGAAGAGTTGACCAAGTTTGACTTTTGTGTATTTGACCTCGGATCAGAGTTTCGATGGTTCCAATAGGTTAGTATGGTGATTTTGGACTTAGGCATATGTCTGGATTGTATTTGGAAAGTTTATAGGTTTGATAAGGAGTTGACTTCGATGTTATCGGGTTAGAAATATGGTTCTGACATTTGGAATAGTTTTTTTCTGTCATTTGTAACTTTTGTGGATAATTTGAGGTGATTCTGAGTTATATAGATGTGTTTGGCATAAGTTTGGAATTTGGAAATTTGAAATGGTTCATTAAGAATGAATTGAGGTGCAATTCGTGGCTTTGATGTTATTTTGTTCGATTTGAGGCCTCGAGTTGGGTCTGTGTTATCTTTTAGGACTTGTTGGTGTGTTCAAACTGGGTTTCGAGGGTCTCGGGTGAGTTTGGGGGTGGTTTTAGACCATTTTCTCTCATGTTTAGACTGTTGGATTCTCTGATTTTCTGGTGCTGAGAGTGTGCTACGCGATCGCGTGAAGAGGGTCGCGATATCAGAGTGTTCTTGGTGCTGGCTGGATGTTCTTCTTCAGGTTCGCGATACGAGATTCGCGTTAGGGGTGGTTGAGGATTAAAGACTTTTAGCTTTTGCATAATACCACATGTTCACGTAGGTTTGAGGTACGCTAGGCAGGTCATGTTGATCGATCTTTGCATTTGCATGAGGACGCCGCATTCGCGTAGGTCTATGCAGTCGTGTTGTGAGATCCTGATCCTGGGGCTGCATTCACATAGGGTTCTTGGTGGCAGGCGATGTTCTGTGCTTCACGATTGCGCAGGTGGTCCTGCGATCACAAAGGGTACACCTGAAGCAGTAATATAAGACTCTATTTTCGAACTTTGAGCTCATTTTTATCATATATTGAGATTGGGAACTCGGATTGGGGTGATTTTCACCGACTTTGATCGGGTTAGTTTTCTTCACTCGGTTTTGATTATTAATCATGATTCTATCTTCAATTTTGGCATTTGATTGTTGAATCTAAAAGAGAACTTTCAGGGGGGTTTGGCTAATTGTTAGAAAAGTGAATAATTAGGTTTTGAACATCGATTCTGATTCTGATTTAGATGAAACTAGTATGGCTGGGCTCGTTTTGTAATAGCTTTTTGGAATTTGTGATTTTTGTGAGTTCCAAAGTGCGGGCACGTGTTGACTTTTTGGTGATTAATTGTTTGACCTTTATAATTTGGGTTTGATGCCTATGGCATTATTTGATATTTTTGAGTTTCTTTTGGCTAGATTCGAGCAAGTCAAAGGTCGATTTGTGCGGGTTGGCATTTCTAGAGTATCGATTTGTCTTGTTTGAGGTAAGTATCTTACCTAAACTGGGTTGATTCACTAGTTGCATGGGTTATTTGTGATGTTTATGTGCTATGGGTGGCACACATGTCAGGGGTTGAGCCCATGTGCATACACCAGGTATTATTCAGCTCGGGGTAGTTCTTAGGCTATCAAATGCCTTGAATCTATTGCTAAGCTTCATGTTGGCATGATTCTTATATTTGTACCCCTTTAAGAGCTGTATGAACCATGTTTGAGGTTACATAGAGGTTAATCTCTTGATTGAACCTGATAATTTCTACTTTTGTGATATAATTGCCTGATATGAGCTATGGTAGCACGTGAATTGTTCATGCGGTTGATATTATTGGCACATGAGTAGTCCGTACAACACGTGAATTGTATGTGCAGTGTGTGGATAAGGATCCATACCCCTAGGGTCATGCTCTCATGTTTCTCTCTTGATGGTGTACACGCGGTATGAGGACAATTGGCCAGTGTGTGTTTTGGTTATTACATTTCTTCTCTACTTGCAATTTCCTTGGATATATATATGGTTTTGTTGCATCTCTTCCCTATTTGCTAGCTTTGGAGTGTATACATGACTTTACACATATCTTCTCTATATGTTACCTTACAGGATGAGATGAGACATAGCATACGTAAGGCCCCATAAAATTTCGCATAAGGAAAATAATATTTCGTGATGCCGAACTCGGCTTACGTGTTTGAGGATTATAAAAATTCTTCGTGGCGCCGAACTTGGCTCAGACGTTTTGGATTGAACAATGCACTAGAAAGCGAATGAAGAATTTTGGCAGAAAAATGCATTTCTGTAAACCACATAATGGTCGCAGAGTGAAGCAGGGGCGAGGCTGTTTGGGCCATAGTCTGCGGTGCATTATGTGACTGCAGACCAGTTCTATGGTGCATTATGCAACCGCAAAATAGGTCTGCGGCGCATAACTACCGCAGACCCAGGTAGGAGACCCCCCAGTTTTGGGCACTAATTTTGCGGCCGATATGCAGACCGTATATCAATTATGCAATCGCATATGCGACCGCAGATCCTGTTCCAGAGCTTAATATTTGGGTTTTTATAACCCGACCCTACTTCGTTAAATACACGCAAAGGACCACTTTTAAGTAAAATCTGAGGTTTTATTGAGAAGGGAGAATGTTTTAGAGAGAGAGGAAATCCTAGGCAAAATTTTCATCAATCTTTGCTCAAATCTTGGAAGATTAACAAGGAAAATCCACAAGGTCTTCATCCTAGAGGTAAGATTCTACACCCTAACCC
Organism: Nicotiana otophora; assembly: GCA_000715115.1. NCBI lineage: Eukaryota > Viridiplantae > Streptophyta > Magnoliopsida > Solanales > Solanaceae > Nicotiana > Nicotiana otophora. Next base: position 335,666 of record AWOL01S0009727.1, on the reverse strand, counting down.
TCAATCTCGAAAGTTAACTAGAAATGGGTAATTAGCAAAACATGTTTTAGGTATGGGAGTTGTTTATTTTGCTTTCATGTGTTATCAAAGGGTGTAGGAGGATTGTGAGCTAAAAATGATAAAGAATGGGTTGTGGGATGATGAAATCCTCCATAAAAGGACCTTGAAACCTTAATGCACACTTAGTGTTTGATAAAAAGCTCAAATGAGCAAGAACCATGATCATCCTCCTAAGTTTAGTTCAATTTGTTATATTTCTAAAACAGATTGAAGTTGCTAAGAATTCCTGAACATTTTAGAGTTAAGGAAGCTCCATTTAGGCATGTTGGCTAAACTCTTCTCTTAGAATTGAATCTCACGATATTCATGTAATTTATGTAAGTTCTAAGTGGTTCATTATAATATTGGCTATTCCGAGTAAGATTGTGTTGAAAGATATATGTTCAATAAGTATCCCAAATGATTTATTAATGTTATGTTATCAATTGAGGATGCATTCAAAATATGGTTTGTGCATTAATAATGTTCGTCTTCAAGTCAAATCCAAATGCATGCTATTATGCCAAATTTTGTGAAGAATCTCTATGTGCTTTAGACTCTTAATTGCTCACATATGTACTACATACCTTATTTGAATTGTTGTTGATGTTGTTGATGTTGTTGATAATGAAGATGTTAGAAAGTGAAAAGGTGAGCATGAAATACTAAATACGAACAATGTGGCAAGAATGATTTTATAATTGTGGCCACTAGTGCCAATGAAATGAAATGATGTGAGAGAAGTATGAAATGAGATGACTGATATAAAAAGGTTGATGCCTCGAATGAGACGGCCTAGACGATTGGGTCGTGATCGGACTCCGTGCTAGATTCACGGTGGTATATTTGCACAGAGATTGTGATTGAGATTGTGATTGTGGTAGATGTCTTCAATTAATATGGCCTAGCTGATCGGGTCGTGATGACACCGTGCTAAAAGTATGGTGGTAATGGTATTGATAGTGATTATGGATGATGTCTCTAATGAGATAGCCTAGCCGATCGGGTCGTGATCGGACTCTGTGCTAAAGGTACGGTGGTATTGCTATTGTGAATATTGGTGTTATGAACGGTGGTATTGGTATTGTGAATATTTGAATCGTGAATGGTGGCATATTGGTACTAAAGACCTCCCAACTTAAAATATGGAAATTTATTTGAACATTGTCTTGATCCTAATTTGAGGTTTGATGTTGTTTGAGGCTTTAGTGATATTATGATTGCACTTGCTCGTATTTTTGTATCATTCTATTGAGAGGATGTTTTGTCATTTATACTAGTATTATTCCATATATACTAATGTCCCTTTTGCCGGGGGTGCTGTATCTTCAATGGATGCAGGTGGTTCCACAGCATGAGACATTGATCGGTGATAGAGGTACACTCTCTTCCCAACAGACTTGGTGAACCCCACTTCATTTCGGGGCCATGTATCTTTTGTTCCTTGTGTATTTTCTTTGAGGTATTGCCGGGGCCTTGTTGCCGGCATTATCATAATACTCTTCTGTATCTATTAGACGCTCCGTAGACATGGTGTGGGTAGTATATTGGTGCTGGGGAAGTCAAACTAGTTATGTTGTATTTGAATTACTATTTCTACTTCAGACTATGAAAATGTGTATGAAATTTGAGACTTTAAAATGAAGTAACTAATTGTAAGAAATTGGTATTGCAGACATGATCACTTTATTGTTTGATTAACGAAAATATGTATTCTCTTTATTCTTGAATGAGTTTGGGCAGAAGGATATCTATTCGACTTGCTCGGCTGAGTTCACTCGGTTGAGCGCCGGTCGCGCTCCCCGAGTTCGGGGCGTGACAAACTTGGTATTAGAGTCTAAGGTTTTAAAGTGTCCTAGGATGTCTCGGAGCCATGTCTAGTAAATTCCTTCTTATCGGTGTGTTGTCGACCACAACTATAATTAGGATGCTACTTGGGAATTTAGGAATAATACCCTTCTTTCATGTTCTCGATCGTGCGATAAAGCTGATTGTAAGATTGTTCCTCCTTTAACTCCTGTGTTGCTCTAAGTTTCAGTACATGGCACTTAAGAAGAAGGCATGAACTGGCCAAAGAGCCATTGTCACCCCAGGAGTAGCAGTTGATTCTATATTTAATTATGCGGGCGAGCACCCAAGGAGTGAGAATATTCCTCCAGTTACTACACTCCCTAATTCTTCTACAATTGATCAGACCACACCTGTCCCTACGCCTACTGAAGGTGCAACGGTCCCTCCAACTGATATTCTAGTTCCACCTCCAGTTCTAGCTTTCGATTCTGGTGTTTCTGATGGTGATGTTAGGGATCCATACTGATGTTGGCTCAGATAGTGGCTTCCCAGGCCCAAAGATCAAATGTTGCACCCATTTCTTCCAGTCAGCCAGGGGATTCTACTACTTCCAGGGTCAACAGGTTTCTCTAGTTGGATCCTCTAGTGTCGTGAGTACTAACCCAGAGGAGGACCCCCATGACTTCATTGATGATATGCACAAGACTCTCCGAGTTATGCGTGCTAGTGAGATGGAGGTAGTGAAATTGGCCTCCTACAGCCTTAAAGAGGTGGCATATTCTTGGTTTGAACTATGGGAGGAGTCCCGTGAAGAAGGAAGCCCCCCGGCAAGGTGGAGAGAGTTTGTTGATGCCTTCATTGATCATTTCTTGCCTGCCGAGACTAAGGCAGCCCGTGCTACTAAGTATGAGAACCTCAGGCAAGGTAGCCTGAGTGTGTAGGATTACCATATGAGATTTGCGTACCTGTCTAAGGATGCTATTCGTGCACCGCCATCGGGGCCCAGCCAGCAATAGTAGTGGAGCTGTTTCAGGCCCAGTCAGGGCAATAGGGGATCCTACCAGTAGGGTCATCATGGTGGTAGATTCTAGCAGCAGAGGAGGCCCCTATGCTCTAGGTGTGTAAAGATGAACCTAGGAATATGCTACATTGACTTACCCATATGCTATAGATGCGGATCGAGGCGTCACATTCAGAGGGATTGCCGTTCGTCCAGCCAGGGTGCGGGTAGGGGCATGGCATATCCAGCCAACTTTGTAGCTACTACATCCGGAGCACCTCCTCCATCTCAAGGCACTCTAACACCCACAGGGCGTGGTGCAGCTAGTAATGGAGCACAATGTTCGGGAGGATCCGACCGTTTCTATGCTATCAGGGGTCGCCAGAATTCAGAGGCTTCTCGAGATGTTGTCACATGTATATTGACTATCCAATCTCATGATGCGTATGCTCTTATTGATCCAGGCTCCACTTTGTCATATGTCTCTCCTTATGTTGCTATGGGATTTGGGAAAGAACCGGAATAGCTTTATGAGTCGTTCTTTGTATCTACTTCGGTTGGTGAGTCTATTTTGGCCGCACGAGTTTATAGGGATTGTGTTGTCACGTTGCATGGTCGGGACACCATGGTCGATCTCATTAAATTGGGAATGGTCAATTTTGATGTAATAATAGGGATAGACTGGCTTTATTCTTGTTTTGCCAAGCTTGATTGCCGAACCAGGACTGTTAGNTGCTATGGAATTTGGGATAGAACCAGAACAACTTTATGAGCCGTTCTTTATATTTACTCCGGTTGGTGAGTCTATTTTGGCCGCGCGGGTTTATAGGGATTGTGTTGTCACATTGCGTGATCGAGACACCGTGGCCGATCTTATTGAATTGAGAATGGTCGATTTTGACGTGATAATGGGATGGATTGGCTTTATTCTTGTTTTGCCATGCTTGATTGCCGAACCAGGACTGTTAGGTTCGAATTGCCAAATGAGCCAGTTATTGAGTGGAAGGGTGATGATGTAGTGCCGAAGGGTAGGTTTATTTCTTACCTCAAGGCCACAAAAATGATCAACAAGGGATGTATTTACCATTTGGTCCAGGTTACGGACACCGATGATGAGGCACCTACACTTGAGTTTGTGCCTGTTGTGAATGAATTTTAGGGAGTCCTTCAGGATGAACTTCCTGGGATCCCACCAGACAGGGAGATTGATTTTGGGATTGATGTGATGCCAGACACGTATACTATATTTAATCCCCCTATAGAATGGAACCGGAAGAATTGAAGGAACTAAAGGAGCAACTGAAGGACTTGTTAGAGAAGTGTTTAGTTCGACCGAGTGTGTCGCCTTGGGGAGCACTGGTCCTTTATTGTAAGGAAGAAAGATGGGTCACTGAGAATGTGTATTGACTATCGGCATCTCAACAAGGTCATGATCAAGAATAAGTACCCATTGCCAAGGTTAGATGATTTGTTTGACCAATTTCAAGGTGCTAAATACTTTTCCAAAATTGATTTATGATCCGGGTATCACCAATTGAATATCAGGGAGCAGGATGTTCCAAAAGCAGCTTTTAGAACCCGATATGGGCACTTCGAATTTTTGGTGATGTCTTTTGGGCTAACAAATGCCTCAACAACTTTCATGGATCTTATGAATTGAGTCTTCAAGCCTTTTCTTGATTCCTTTGTGATAGTGTTCATTGACGATATTCTTGTATATTCACGAAGTCGGGAGGACCATGCTGATCATCTCAAGGTAGTTCTACAAACCTTATATCAGCATGAATTATATGCAAATTGTTTAAAGTATGAATTTTGGCTTGAATCTGTCATATTCTTGGGTCATGTCGTCTCTAGTGAAGGAATTAATGTTGATCATCAGAAAATTGCTGTTGTGAAGAATTGGACGAGGCCTACAACTCCAATAGAGATTCACTGTTTCTTAGGCTTAGCTGGGTATTATAGAATGTTTGTGGAGGGTTTCTCTACTCTTGCCTTTCTGTTGTCTAAATTGACGCATAAGGCAATTAAGTTCCAATGGGCAGATGCTTGTGAAACCAGCTTGTAGGAGTTGAAATCGAGATTGACTGCGACACCAGTGTTGACTCTACCAGACGGTACGGATGGGTTTTTAGTATATTGTGATGCTTCGAGAATCGGACTTGGGTGAGTGTTAATGCAGCATGGCAAGGTGATAGCTTATGCTTCTAGGCAACCCAAGAATCATGTAAAGAACTATATAACACATGACTTAGAACTTGCGGCGGTGGTATTTGCATTGAAAATTTGGCGTCATTATTTATATGGGGTCCATGTGGATATATTCACGGACCATAAGAGCCTTCAATATATATTCAAGCAGAATGAATTGAATTTGAGGCAAAGAATATGGCTTGAGTTACTCAAGGATTACGACACTGATATTCTATATCATCCGGGGAAGGGTAATGTTGTGGCGGATGGTCTTAGCCAGAAATCTATAGGTAGTTTAGCACACTTGGAGGCATATCAAAGGCCATTGTGCGAAATAGGGCTGAATCATCACTTGTTGTAGAAGTTAAGGACAAGTAATACAACGATCCATTGTTGGCACAATTGAATGAGGGGATTCATAAACATAAGACCATGGCCTTTTACCTTGGCATGGGTGATGGAACACTAAGGTACCAAGGGCGTCTATATGTTCCAAATGTAGATGGTTTCTGGGAGAGAATCATGGCCGAGGGTCACACTTCTAGTTATTCCGTGCACCCGGGCTCTACAAAAATGTATAATGATATGAAGAGAAATGTAGTGGACTTTGTGGCGAGATGTCCAAATTTTCAACAAGTGAAGGCCGAACACCAAAGGCCCGGTGGGTTGGTACAGAACATAGAAATTCCAATGAGGGAAGTGGGAAATGACTGATATGGACTTTGTGGTAGGACTACCTCGCACTCCTCGTAGGATTGACTCGATTTGGGTGATTGTGGATCGACTCACGAAATAAGCCCACTTTTTGCCAGTTAAGGCTACCGATATAGCGAAACAATATGCTCAGTTGTATATTAAAGAAATAGTCAGGTTGCATGGCACTCCAGTTTCTATCATTTCTGATCGGGGGGCATAGTTCACGACTAATATTTGGAAGACATTTCAGCAAGGTTTGGGCATTCAGGTGAATTGTAGTACAACTTTTCTCCCGCAGACTGACGGGCAGGCAGAGCGGACTATTCAGACGCTTGAGGATATGTTGCGCGCTTGTGTTCTAGACTTCAAAAGTAGTTGGGACGATCATTTGCCACTCATAGAATTTGCCTACAATAATAGTTATCATGATATCATTCAGATGGCACCGTTCGAGGCTTTATATGGAAGAAGATGTAGATCTCCCGTTGGGTGGTTCGGAATTGGGGAAAAAGAGTTGACAGGGCTAGACCTCGTGCATCGGACTGTGGAAAAGGTTAAAATCATTAAGGAGTGGTTGAAGACTGCTCAGAGTCGTCAGAAGTCCTATTCAGATGTTCGTCGTAGGGATTTAGAGTTCAAAGAAGATGATTGGGTATTCTTGAAGGTTTCCCCCATGAAAGGTGTAATGCGATTTGGTAAGAAAGGAAAATTGAGTTCGAGGTATGCCGGACCGTACAGAATCATTCAGAGGATCGGTGAGGTGGCGTACAAACTTGAGCTACCACTTATGATGTCATTAGTGCACCTGTGTTTCATGTGTCTATGTTGAAGAAAGTAGTTGGAGACCTGACACTCATTATTCTGGTTAAGACTATTGAGGTTAATGAGGAATTGACTTATGAAGAGATTCCAATTTCTATTATTGATCGGTAAGTCCGAAAGTTGAGAAATAAAGAAATTGCATCCGTGAAAATGCTATGGTGCAACCAACAGTTTGAAGAGGCTACTTGGGAGGTCGAGGAAGAAATGAAGAAAAAGTATCCTTACTTGTTTGAATATCCATGTATTTACAAAGTTGTGATCTATGAAAATTCTAAGAGTTGCTTCTGAGGCCACGGTTAGTGTTGTTCTTATGTTATATTGCATCATCGGATTATGTATATATTGTTTGGATTAATTTCTGAGATTCTCTGATAGGTGGATAGGCCTAGTTACAGGGGAGACTCTAGCGAATGTTTTGGAAATTTAGGGAGTTAGCCAAATTTTTAAACTACTGGTGTGTGTGAATTAACAGTCGGGCCACATTGAATGCTAATGATGGATTTTGACCCTCATTCGAGGAAGAATGATACTAAGTGGGTGATAATGTAAGGCCCCGTAAAATTTCGCATAAGGGAAATAATGTTTTGTGGTGACAAATTGGGCTTACGTGTTTGGGTTGAACAATGCACTGGAAAGTAAAGGAAAAAATTGGGCAGAAAAATACATTTCTGCGGTACTCTGCAGACCGCATAATGGTCGCAGAGTGAAGCAGGGGCGGGGTAGTTTGGGCGAGAGTCTGCAGTGCATTATGTGATCGCATAACTACCGCAGACCCAAGCAGGTGAGCCCCTTATTTTGGGCACCAATTTTGCGGCTTCTATGCGGACATCATATCAATTCAGCGATTGCATATGCGACCGCAGATCCTGTTCGAGAGCTTCATTTTTGGGTTTTTATAACCCGACCCTACTTTGTTAAATACACGCAAAGGACCACTTTTGAGATAAAATCTGATGTTTTAGAGAGAAGGGAGAGAGAGAGAGAGAGAGAGAGAGAGAGAGAGAGAGAGAGAGAGAGAGAGAGAGGAAACCCTAGACTAAATTTTCATCAATCTTTGCTCAAATCTTGGAAGATTAACAAGGAAAAACCACACAAGATCTTCATCCTGGAGGTAAGATTCTACACCTTAACCCTCAATCTCGAAAGTTAACTAGAAATGGGTAATTAGCAAGGCATTTTTTAGGTATGGGAATTGTTTATTTTGCTTTCATGTGTTATCAAAGGGTGTAGGAAGATTGTGAGCTAAAAATGGTAAAGAATGGGTTGTGGGATGATGGAATCCTCCATAAAAGGACCTTGAAACCTTAATGCACAGTTAGTGTTTGATAAAATGCTCAAATGAGCTAGAACCATGATCATTCTCCTAATTTTGGTTAAATTTGTTATATTTCTAAAATAGATTGAAGTTGCTAAGAATTCCGGAACATTTTAGAGTTAAGGAAGCTCCATTGAGGTATGTTGGCTAAACGCTTCTCTTAGAATTGAATCTCATGATATTCATGTAATTTATGTAAGTCTTGAGTAGTTCATTATAATATTGGCTATTCCGAGTAAGATAGTGTTGAAAGATATATGTTCAATAAGTATCCCAAATATTTTATTTATGTTATGTTATCAATTGAGGATGTGTTCAAAATATGGGTTGTGCATTAAAAAAGTTTGACTTCAAGTCAAGTCCAAACGAAGGCTATTATGTCACATTTTGTGAAGAATATCTATGTGCCTTAGACTCTTAATTTCTCACATATGTACTACTTACCTTGATTTGAATTGTTATTGATGTTGTTGATGATGAAGATGTTAGAAAGTGAAACAGTGAGCATGAAATACTAAATACGGCCAATGTGCCAAGAATGATTTTATTATTGTGGCTACTAGTGCCAATGAAATGAAAAGATGTGAGAGAAGTATGAAATGAGATGACTCATATAAAAAGGTTGATGCCTCGAATGAGATGGCCTAGCCGATCGGGTCGTGATCAGACTCCGTGCTAGATTCACGGTGGTAGATTGTGATTGTGGTTGATATCTTCAAATAAGATGGCCTAGCCCATTAGGTCATGATCGGACTCCGTGCTAAAAGTATGATGGTATTGGTATTGATAGTGATTGTGGTTGATATCTCTAATGAGATACCCTAGACGACCGGGTCGTGATCGGACATCGTGCTAAAAGGTACGGTGGTATTGCTGTTGTGAATATTGGTACTGTGAACGGTGGTATTGGTATTGTAAATATTGGAATCGTGAATGGTGGCATATTGGTACTAAAGACCTCCTAACTTAAAATATGGAAATTTATTTGAACATTGTCTTGATCCTAATTTGAGGTTTGATGTTGTTTGAGGCTTCACTGATATTATGATTGTACTTGCTCGAATTATTTATCATTCTATTGAGATGGTGTTTTGTCATTCATACTAGTACTATTCCATATGTCCTAAAGTCCCTTTTGCTGGGAGTTCTGCATCTTCAATAGATGCAGGTGGTTCGACAGCACGAGACAATGATCAGTGATAGCGGTACATTTTCTTCCCAGCAGAATTAGTGAGCCCCATTTCATTTCGGGGTCATGTATCTTTTGTTCTTTGTGTATTGTGTTTGAGGTATAACCGGGGCCTTGTTCCTAGCATTATCATAATACACTTTTGTATCTATTAGAGACTCCATATACATGGTGTGGGTTGTATATTGGTGATGGGGAAGTCAAACTAGTTATGTTGTGTTTGAATTATTATTTCCATTTCGGACTATGAAAATGTGTGTGAAATTTGAGACTTTAAAATAAAGTAACTAATGGTAAGAAATTGGTATTGCATACATGATCACTTTATTGTTTCATTAACGAAAATATGTATTCTCTTTATTCATGAATGAGTTTGGGTAGAAGGATATCTACTAGGCTTGCTCGGCCGGGTTCACTCGGTTGAGCGCCGGTCGCGCTCCCCGAGTTCGGGGCCTGACAGTACATATCTTCTCTATATGTGAATCTGTGTGATTTGACTTATTTAATCATGTATATCTTCTCTATACGTAATTGTTAAAGGAATAATTGAGGTTTCATGCATATATTATCTATATGCAACTGATGAAGGGTTATCTGGTAATTCATGCATATCTTCTTTATACGCTGGATTGTTAATTGAAATAGAGCATGTTACATTAAGCCGAGGTGGCTTTATCAATGATTTATGGTTTGATCATATTATTGTTGTGTACTTTTGAGATTTATAAAGTGAACAGGTTATTAGCGAGTATCTTTGATAATTCTTGCCTCTATTACCTCATCGAGGTTATTTATGATGCTTGTTGAGTACATGGGATCGGTTGTACTCATACTACACTTCTACACATTACTTGTAAATATTTGAGCTGAGATGATGTGGAGGATGAGAGCTGGCATTGAAGATGTACCTAGTTTCCGAATATAGCTACAACTTGTCCTTGGTACTTTTAGATTCTTTCTCTTTATATGTAAATTCCAAACAGATGTTGTATTTATTTTCGTACCGGCTTTATAAATCTAAATCTTGGTGGTTCATGACTCGTACTACCAATCCTTGGGTTATTATATGGAAACTCAACTATTTTATGTATTGATTATTTGTGATATTCATTATAGTAGTGTTGACTATTGTTTGGCGTACCTAGTGGCTTGGCTTAGGTGCCATCATGACTGAGTGAATTTTGGGTCAAGATATAGTCATACATTACACATATGCGTATATCATAATAGTCATCTCTTGTTCACTTGCATGCATCCCTACATGGTTATTTTTCTATCCATGTTCATCATACATGCTTATCTTTTTATTCATATGAATACTTCCTACATATGGTTTTCTTTTATGGACTGAGGTTATGGCAAGTGAGTTGTTGTAATGACCCGACATGTCATTTTACATATTAGAGCCTCATTCCTATTTAATTCTTTTTGTTGTTTCTTTGGATGTTTTGTGACTTGAGAGAATGGTTAGTTTGGTTTCGGAAAGGTTTGAGAGTGAATTGGAAGACTTAGTTCCATTTTTGGCAGCTTACGTTATAACAGTTGACCAAGGTTTGACTTTTAAGTAAATGACCTCGGATTGGTGATTTGATGATTCCAATAGGTTTATATATTGATTTTTGACTAGAGCTTATTCCGATTAGGATTTGGAGGTTCCCAGAAACTTTTGACTCCATTTGTTGGAAGTTTGCAATTTGATGAATTGGAGAGTTCATTAGATTGACCGGTAGTTGTCTTTGAGGTTATTGGACTCTGATTGTTATTTTGGGACATTGAACATGTTTGTGTTGTTGTATGGAACTAGTATGCAAAGTTTGTTTGACATCCGAGTGAAGTTCTTGAACTCAAGAGAGTTCAACGTGTGGTTTGAACTTCGCTTCTTAGATGTGATATTTTTGTGTTTGTTAGGAGGCGTTGGATTGGTCCGTATAATGTTTATGAAATTGTTGGTATGAGACGGGGTTTCAGGTGTTTGGGTGAGTTTAGATCAACCTGAAGCATGTTTTGATATTTCTAATTTTCTGGTATTTGTTGTTCATCGTGTTCACGAAGGGTGTTCTGCAATCACGATGAAGAAAATGGGGTTGGGGGCTGATGTGCTTCGCGTTGGCAGAAAGGGAACCGCGTTCGCAAAGAAGGAGGTGCGGTCGGGGGTGTTGGCCTTCGCGTTCGCGAGTGGGTGGCCGCGTTCCTGGGTATGGTTAGATTGGATGGCATTCGTGTTTGCGTGGGTTGTGTCGCGTTTGTGTAGGTCTGACAGGTGGAGCTTCTTAACCACGAGGGTGCTTCCACAATCATGAAGGAGGAATCTGGTCAGCGGCAGATTTGTGCTTTGTTAACGCGAGGCTTATTCTGCATTCGCAAAGCTGGGCAGTGTATTTAAGTTGTGATTTTTTGAATTTTTGCCCATTCTCTCATATTTTAAACCCTACACTTGGAGCGAGCAATTGTTTAATGGGATTTTCATATAAAGCATGAGGGCAACTAATTTCTACTTTATATTTCAAGAATATACATAAATATTTAACCCCTAAATCAAGGATTTAAGGTGTAGAAATTGAGATTTTTGGCATGAACTTAAGAGAGTGAATTTGGGGGTTTTAAACATGCAATTAAAACCCAATTTGGAATTTACTTATATATTTGGGCTCGTGGAATTATGAATAGTTGGGATCTACCCCTACACTCAAGTTTTGACCATGTGGGTTCGGGTTAACATTTGTTGACTCTTTGGAAAATGATTAGAGATTGAAGCTTTATTGTTTGAAATTGGTTCCTATAATAGTATTTGCGATTATTAATTATTATATGGCAAGATTCAAGCCGTTTGGAGGTGATTTCTAAAGCAAAGGTGATTTTGGATGGTTGATTTTACTTTCATGCATTATTTATTATTAATTGGCTAGATTTAAGCCCTTATGCCATATCATGCATACCACATGCTTTCTATTTTAAACTCTAACATGTTACTTGGTGCCTCGGTTATATGTTTTAGATTAGTTAGATGAGATAGAAAAATCCATATTGAGTTGATATTTCTTGATACAATCTTTGGTAATATTGTACCCCCCCCCCCCTGATGGCCTTGGTGTATATAATTATGAATTGTACAGTTTCATTTGATTAGTAAGTATCACATGACTTTAGTCTCGTCACTTTTTCTTTGAGTTTAGTCTTGATACTTACTCAGTATGCGTTGTCCTATATTCATACTATATTTCTTCATAGTTTTGTGCAGATTCAGGCGTTGGCAATAGTGCACATCAGGAGGGTGCCTAGTAGCTGACACTGGAGACTTGAGGACGTTGCATTATCATGTGCAGACTCTTCAAGTTCCCTTATTTCCATTTTCATACTGTTATTATATACTTCAGACAATATCTGTATTATTTAGCGCTCATGTCTCCGTACTATCAGGTTTGGGGAAATTTGTTGTCATAGTATTTCTGTATTGACGGTTGTTGGAAGACTTATTTCACTTGTTTATTTTATCTCATCTACATTCTATCTTGTTGAGTTTAGTTTGATCTATGTTTGAATGTTGGCTTAACTAGCTTCCAGAAGAGGGGTTAGGTGCCATCACGATCATATGTGGGATTTTGGGTCGTGAAACATTGGCAGCAGAGCTCTAAGTTCATGAACATAACTAGTAGATTCTTCTGAATAAGTACAAAAACGTTTGTACTTATCTTGGACAGGCTATGGTACAAATAGTAAGCTTCACTTTCTTTCTTTCTTTCTCAGTCATTCAACATTATTGCATCCTAAAGTTTTAATCTTTACTCTTATATTCTCTCACAGATGGTGAGAATGCAATCTTTTGTAGCAGCTGAGTCAGTACCCCAGGCCAGAGTCTGGAGAGGCAGGGGTTAGGGTAGGCTAGAGTTCAGGCCAGGGCAGGTACAACCGTATCTATGAGAGTTGGAGAACTTGCAGTTCGTCGGCCTCGTGCTAAAACAGTTTCTGAGAAGCCAGTTGTAGCTCAAGTGGTGGAGCATGCTCTAGCCCATGTTGCTTCACCCGGTCCAGCTCAGGTTCCCTGGGGTTTTATTGCTACCCCAGTGATTTAGGACACCATGGTCCGAATCTTGAATTATTTTGATGTCTTGGCATAGGACGATATAATTCTTATGATTCCATCTACTTCTTAGACTGGAGGGGGGCACATACCCTTGCTATTCACATTCCAGAGCAGGCCACTGGTATGTTTCAATCCCCCGAAGTTCTGCTTATTAAACAAGTTGGGGTGGTTCAACTGATTTCTATAATCTGACTTAAGAGATTAAACCTACTATGACTATTGAGAATAAGATAAGGATGGATCGGTTCCATAACAAGTACAGAACAATAATACAATCGAGTCATAAATCTTAGAAAGAACTGCCTTAATGCACGCAATTTCTTAACATGCTCTACTTAGTCAACAATCCATCATATAAAGGAGATATAAAATAAATCAGGTAATCAACCAAGGAAATTACAAGTAAAGATGAAATGCAATAACCATATCAAACATTTGACGGCCTTTTCTCAGAAACTCAATAAACGAACCAAACCACTAATCAACTTTTCTCAAACTGCGTGTACACCATCAAGGAGGCACATGAGAGGGTGACCTAGGGGGATTGATCCATATCAACACGTTGCATGACATAGCCACGTGCAATCTACCAGGCGTGGTCAAAAGCTCAATATAACAATTTGTCTGGTGTGGTCACATGCTCACTATCACAATCCACCCATCGTGGTCACATGCTCAATATCATAATGTGCACAACAAGGTCATGTGCTACCAGTCCAAATTCTATAATCTTGGACCGGTATAAGTGATATGTTAATGTGTATGCATGTGCAACGTGTGCTATCATAGCTCAAATCAGGCAATTTCATAACGAAATAGCAATTATCCGGTTCAATCATGAGATTAACCTCTATGTAACCTCAAACAAAGCTTGAATAGTTCATAACAAGGATACAAATATAAGAAACCATCACAGCATGAAGCTTAGCAATTAATCCAAGGCATAGCATAGCCTAAACACTACCTCGAGCACAAACAATATCCAGGTGCACGCATATGGGCTCAACCCCACACATGTGCGCCACTCATAGCACGTAGCTATCAAGAATAACTCAGGCTACTACTGCCTCAATAATTTTTAGATAATATACATACTTCAAGCAAGCCAAATGTTACAACCAAAACCGCAGGGCCGCGACGGGCACCCGGTGCCTTACATAATTGAGTACCAACGTAACATATCTTTCTTATCATACCATCATGGGTAAGTGTTCCAGAAGAGCCGTCATGAGATAATCAAAATAAAAATAAGGGAATATTAGATATAGGATTACCCAACATGATATAGAAACTTATACATGTGACATACGGGCTTATAAGGCCGACATGATCATTTGTACACTCAAAACATAGGCCGCCAAGGCCATACAAGTATTCATATATATGACATTTGTCTACAAGCCTTTAAGAGTACATAAACATCATAAAGGTCGGGACAGGGCCCCGCCATACCGATCTATACATCTCCAAATCATATTGACTAAATAGGCAACTCCGGAGCAAGTGGAGTGCCCCAACAGCTTTCGTTGACCTGATAGCCTACTAGGAGGAATCTCAATCTGCCTATCAGGACCTGTAGGCATGAAACACAGCGTCCCCTGGAAAAAGGGACATCAGTACAAATAAAGTACTGAGTATGTAAGACATGAAAGCAGTATATAAAGATACGAAAGAAACATAGAGTAAAGAACCCAACCTATAAGTCTGAATAGCTCTGTGAATCATGAAACATTTATGATGTCATGAATATACATATAAATGGCATATCATGCATAGGTATAAGCGTACGTAACATCATCAAGCCTATGAGGGCATCCCATCATATCATCTCGGCCTCTGTGGGCGAAATCATCAACGTATACCAGCTGATCAGGTGGTGGTGCATATATAATGCCATAACCTTTCCCCATGCCCCATATACATATAATATACGCGTATATAACGCCATCCGGTCATGGGTCAATATATATGTATAATTGAATGCAATGCAAAATAAAGTAAGTCAATAAGATCTCTCGGAATGTCATGAGATCAATATGCCGTCGGTTAATATCATGAAATAAACTTTATCAACCTATGTATTTTCTGAGACCCATGAACAGATGATATAATAATAGGACACATGGGGAATCAAGAACATAGACAACCCTAGTACTTCTAAGAATATAGTCGTGTGTGAAAGTTGCGTGTTTGCTCATTTCATTGTATCATATGGATCGTGCCAAAAGAAAAGATGGGATATCCTTAACATACTTCAAGTCGTCAATGCAACTAAACAACAAGCTTACGACAACTATCGTGCCAACCCTATAACAAAGAAATATATGTATAACTTAGATGGTGCTAGTATATCACGTATCTCAAATGATAACTCGATTTTAAAATAAAACAGGCAGCATTTCCCCTGATTTTACTGCTCCCTCAATCCTATTATAGGCGAGATACAAACACAATATAATCAGCAACTCAAAAATAATCCAACTACAATTCGGGACCTTCAATACAATAAAAACCCCAAATATACCATAACACTCCCAATCAACAAGTTATCAATTAGAATGAAATTGCAATGACGAGTGACCAACCTACTACCCTACCACCTGTGGCATTTCTCCATGCCCTTCAGCCCTTTAAACTCCATAAATCAGCAGAACAATAGGCCAACACGAATGGACTACAAAACAATCCACTAAGAGTGAAATAAATCGAATTCACAGCTTTCGATCACCGTCCCGTGAGTTCTAACTATTAGGAAACGAATTTATCAAAGTTCCTTGATATTTAAAAGATTAAATACAGAAAGTAGACGTTTACTTAACTATGAAGTACCTTCAAAAACTCAAACTACAAAGAAAAGGAGAGGTAATATAGCGATACTTATGTCGTAGGGATCGTTTTAATGTTATCGCATCTTGATTTCATACCCGGGATGTTAATCTTCTTTCACACCCTAGAAGAGAGCTTAAAGGGTAAGTTTATGGGGGTTCTCCGGTCGTTTTCTATGAAAAATGAAGAGAAAGACGATTTTAAACCTATATATATCAACTTTTGAAAAGTCAAAGAGGTGCTAGCTTGGCACCCTATCATTGGTCCATCTTCCAGCGCTTATATTATTTTATCCGGATGTCGTATGAATGAATGGTTAAGAGCATTGGAAAATAAATTCCAAGACCTTCAACTTGGTGTACAATATGTCCCATAATATAACACATGAAATGTATTGCTCAAAATGCTTCAGGGACATACCTATGCAGTCTGCGCAGTCTCGCAAAACTGCAAATATCTCTCTATTCCGATGTCGTATCGACAAACGGTTTATTGTGTTAGAACCTAGCATCATACATCTTCAACTTGGTATGTGGATCATCCTGTAATTACAAGTATATTAGGAGAACATCTCTACTAAAATTGACCTAATATTTAGCACATTATGAATGTAACTTGTGATGACATTTTCCAACTTTTGTTTCACATCTCTCTTGACTTCAAAATGTAACACGCGACTATCATATGACTATAATAACCTACTTATAATGTTAATCACCCTAGTCTCACCCCCAAAGTACATGTTATAACATTTCAAACTTGTCGACTTTCGACGAAACTTATTGTTTTCAATTCGTTTAGCATCTAAGCTTTCCAACCCTCTTGGTACTTGTTATCCATGATCTTAAATATTTGTAACCTCCAAGGTAAAATGATTTACTTACTTTATGTACTTTTAAAGATGATCTCATTTATGAGCTTATATCAATTGACTTACGACGTACTCTAACGTACGAAAACATAGGGTGTAACATCATTCCCCCTTTGAAACATTCGTCCTTGAATGTTGACTTATGCGCTTATAAGTCTCATAACTCATAGCTCTTACAAATACTTTAATATTGTCATTGCTATGTAAGCAACTATTTTGTGAATAAATCCAAAGGCCAGGGCATTCCCCCCTTCAGGCCTCTTTCTCACAACACGACTTGTTGTCGGAATTCTTTCAATCTCGTAACTGTTGCTACCTCCTGTCATGCAACCTGTACGACTTTGTCCTTGTATGTGCGCCTATGCGACCCTTCTCTCCTTTTTCCTCTATCTTTTAGCTAATCTCTATGCCTCACTTTGGGAACATATACAGAACTTGACATGTTGTCCCTCTGGGCATCTATTGGTATACTGAAATTCTTCGCTCGGTACTTTATCGAACTTATGACTATTGATATATCTTGTTTCATAGCCTCGGTTATCTATGCTTATAGCATTAATACAACTAGGTATGTCATACTATACCATAATACTTACTTCGATTTATTATTACCGAGGTCTGCTACCTAACTCCAGGTTACTCTCTCGCTGCTTATCCTATATGTATAAATCTAAGTCCTTTAATGCCTCCTCATTACTGTTCATTCTAATAATGACAACCTAATCTCATCTCATACTTTGTAACTTTTATCCATCCATTGTTGATTCACCTTAAAGTTGATCCATAATCTACCTCTGATAACTTGAAGCCTCTTACGTAATACATTATCAGTAGGGCTCACGTTACATCGGGGAACATTTGAAGTGATTTGCCTGATCTACCTAAGGACAATACTATACTTCAATAACTACATTTCATAGCATCCTAATGCAATTCATCTTATGGGGGTATTCTAATCCCGTGCAATTCATGCAATACCTTTTCTTTAAAACATTACTCGATCAAAGGCCTAAGTGCCATCCTCTTATCTATCATAATTACATCCTTATTCTACTACCAGGGAAGCATTCCATCTCTTCTAAATGCACTTAGTCTTATACTCCTCCGAGTTCATTCAGGCTATACTGAGCTTTCTATAACTTACGAAAACTATCAAATATCTTGTTGGGCTTAATCTCAAGGCCTTCCCTATTCTCGTCACCTTCTCACTCGCCTTTTCTTATCTGTACTCCTATCTACCTACAACCTTGTCACTCTACCATCCTTTAGCTTGCGACCTACACATATCTATTTATACTACTCGCAACTTTCATTTAACTTGCTAGCATCATAGATTTACTTTCGCACCTACTCTGTTTTCTTTAAATGTAAGCAATTACTTTTACTTGTAGTTCTGTCACTTGCTGCATAAATGCTTGGCTTATCTTAGTCCCCTCGAATACTGAAATTTCCTGTAACTCATATGATCTCAAATATCACCTTTGAAAAAAAAAATCTCGTTCATTAGCCACGATAGGTGCCACTTTCTTATGAAGTGTATACAATACTGTAGTGAGATTGTTCTTACAAGATCATTTCCTCTTTAGGTCAGTATGCTTAGGTTGAAACCTTATTCCTTATTTCCTCGGCTAGTCATTCTTTGTAGTACTTAAGGGAGATCCTATGACTCCTGTAAAGCTACGAGTTTATTACATCGTATACCCGAAAGAATTTTTTATGTTGTTACTCGCCTATAAGTATCCTTTGTTACTTAGCTCCGCGCCCTTGTGCTCGTAGGGTTGCTTCTGAACTGAAATTTTTGCTATCTCCCCAGTGGCACTTTCTTTTATTTCCGTAACATTTGTACTGTACCTTTAACTGTCCTAACTCCTATCTAAATATTTCTCAAGTATCATGATCTCATCACATCTGCGACACTAAATTCCCTATGTTGGGTTTCACTATGTTTATCTTGCATGATCGATTAATTTATCTATGACCTCTTGTCTAGCCATAAATAGGCTCTTCCCGAATCAACTATAGACTACTCATAGGTACATTCTCATATCTATATTCTTCGTAATCTCTCTTGGGTTATGTCCTTTGTCTTAACTTACCCCTCGCACTGGCTCCTTATGTATCAAGTGTCCATTCGCACTTATTTATTAATAACATCCTGGCCGGGAACTGTTATTGCCTCTCCCCGGCATCGTGCTTGCATAATGTTCTGGAGTTGTATCATATCTGTAGAATCTGAATAAATGCAATCCCATTCCTTTCGCCTTTCTACCATATTCTTTCTTTACTATTCCATAGTTACCTTTTCATCTTTGGCGTCTTTTCACATCTTCACGGACTCTTGCTCGCCTAGCGGTAACCCTTCTGTACCAGGGATAACTGAATTTCTTACTCACGAAGGTGACACCTAGTGTAACTAGAACACTTAGTCCCTTAAGCTTAACTCTGCTCACACTGCTTGCTTTAGGGAAGCGTCTTCCTGAATGACCTTTAAAGGTTATTCTTTTGTTGTCCATTCTATTATTGCCGGAATGCGATCTCTTAAATTCTCACAATGCTGACTATTATCAAATCATTCGTTCGCAAATTCATGTTTAGTTTATCTTGTTCACTAGCACATATTGATTTCTATTACTTCGGGGGTCTAAATTTTCCTTCTGGTAATCACGTTGGAGTCACTAACATATTTCTCAAAATGAGGACATGACCTTTGGCCTATACTCTTTTATTGTCTCAAGGCCTGTCACCTCTTGTCTTTTCCTTCGCTTGACAATAGACTCTGTAATCCTGTCATATTTTGATTTACCATTATCATCCATTTATCACATCTTACTCATAGCTTCATTTACTCTATTCTTATTCTCCTACTAATATTTTTGTCCATCACCTTATTATGAAAACTGCAACAAAATATTATTTTGCTTTTAGCTCCCCTTGCACCATCTCAATGGCTATTCGGGTCGCCTAACATTCTCTCTTTACTAGGGACGCGAGCCATACTGAGGTAACTATTTATCACTTCTAGGATTCCAGTTTCAATCTTCTAAAAACTTTTTTGGACATTCTAGTATTTCATATCTAAATGTACTATTCTAGAGTGACCGCCGAGGTGTCTCACAAGGAGAACTATTACCATATTTGCAATATCCTTCAGAAATATCAGTTAATGCTAATAATCCATCCACCATTTTGGGTTACACTAACCCCAACTGGATCGTGATATCCCATCATTCTCTTAAACTATATCTGTTAGCTCCCATAGGGCATAACTGAGATGGGTGTGGTCAATTGTATATATCCATGTTACTGTTGAAAGTAACTCAAAATGCTTATATTTTCTGCCTGAATTGTAAAAACTTATAATCTTCACTAACTGGGTACCTCGTACCCTTCTTCACCTTGCTTCTTTTTGTTGTTGAATCTTTTATCTACCTTCTGATTCTCTCGTTGCTTTTTACCATATGAGTGGATAGATATTCATGCATTAGGGCTCCTTATCAAGAAGCTTACACGTCTCAGTACACACATGATATGCTGAAGACCTCACATTTACTCTCATAAACATGTTGCAAAATCAAGTTCCTTCCACTCAACTCTTCCACAACCACATTAAATCTCTTACCAATTGTCTTGCTAAATGTAGGTATCATTGTATTACGAATAAAGTAGAATTTAGGAGTTTAAATTCTTACAACTAAGCTCTACCACACGATCTAGAGTAAGAAGAAAGAGTGACAATGCTAAATGCCCTGTAGCCTCCTGCTTATAAGTGTGGTGCATAACGCACCCATAAAAAAGACTCTACTAGACACGGCTTGTAGACTCCCTAGGACACAACTGCTCTCATACCACTTCTGTCATGACCCAAACCGTAGGGCCGCGACGGGCACCCGGTGCCTTACACAAATGAGTACCAGCGTAACATATCTTTCTTATCATACCATCATGAGTAAGTGGGCCAGAAGCTCTGTCATGAGATAATCGGAATAAAACATAAGGGAATATTAGACATACAACGACCCAACATGATATAGAAACTTATACATGTGACATACGGGCCTATAAGGCCTACATGATCATTTGTACACTCAAAACATAGGTCGACAAGGCCATACAAGTATCCATATATATGACATCTGTCTACAAGACTCTAAGAGTACATAAACGTCGTAAAGGTAGGGACAGGGCCCCGCCATACCAATCAATACATCTCCAAATCATATAGACCAAATAGGCAACTCCGGAGCAAGTGGAGTGCCCCAACAGCTTCCGTTGAACTGATAACCTACTAGGAGGACTCTCAATCTGTCTATCGGGACCTACGGGCATGAAACGCAGCATCCCTAGGCAAAAGGGACGTCAGTAATAATAAAGTACTGAGTATGTAAGCCATGAAAGCAGTATGTAAAGATACGAAAGAAACATGGAGCAAAGAACTCAACCTGTAAGTCTGAATAGCTCTGTGAATCATGAAGAATTTATAATGTCACGAATATGCGTATAAATATCACATCATGCATAGATATATGCGTACGCAATATCATCAAGCCTCTGAGGGCATCCCATCATATCATCTCGGCCTCTTAGGGCGAAATCATCAATGTATACCAGGTGATAAGGTGGTGGTGCGTATATAATGTCATAACCTTTCCCCATACCCCATATACATATACTATAGGCGTATATAAAGCCATAACCTTTCCCCATACCCCATATACATATACTATACGCGTATATAACGACATCTAGTCATGGGTCAATATACATGTATAAATGGATGCAATGCAAAATAAAGTAAGTAAATAAGATCTCTCGGAATGTCATGAGATTAATATGCCTTCAGTTAATATCATGAAATAAACTTTATCAACCTATGTATTTTCTAAGACCCATGAATAGACTATATAATAACAGGACACATGGGGAATCAAGAACATAGGCTCCCCCAGTAATTCTAAGAATAGAGTCATTTGTGAAAGTTGCGTATTTGCTCATTTCGTTGTATCATATGGATCATGCTAAAAGAAAAGATGGGATATCCTTAACATACCTCAAGTCGTAAATGCAACTAAACAATAAGCTTACGACAACTAGCGCGCCAACCCTATAACAAAGAAATACATGTATAACTTAGATGGCGCTAGTATATCACGTATCTCAAATGATAACTCGATTCTAAAATAAAACGGGCAGCATTTCCCCTGATTTTACTGCTCTCTCAAGCCTATTATAGACGAGATACAAACACAATACAATCAGCAACTCAAAAACAATCCAACTACAATTCGGGACCTTCAATACAATAAAAACCCCAAATATACCATAACACTCCCAATCAACAAGTTATCAATTAGACTGAAATTGCAATGCCGAGCAACCAACCTACTACCCTACCACCTATGGCATTTCTCCAAGCCCTTCATCCTTCTAAACTCCATAAATCAACAGCACAATAGGCCAACACGAATGGACTACAAAACAATCCACTAAAAGTGAAATAACTCGAACTCCCGACTTTCAATCACCGTCCCGTGAGTTCTAACTATTAGGAAACGCATTTATCAAAGTTCCTTGATATTTAAAAGCTTACATACAGAAAGTAGACGCTTACTTAACTATGAAGTACCTTCCAAAACTCATACTACAAAGAAAACGGAGAGGTGATATAGCGATACTTACGTCGTAGGGATCGTTCTAATGTTATCGCTTCTTGATTTCATACCTGGGATGTTAATATTATTTGAAACCCTAGAAGAGAGCTTAAAAGGTAAGTTTATGGAGGTTCTCTGGTCGTTTTCTATGAAAAATGAAGAGAAAGATGATTTTAAACCTATATATATATATCAACTTTTGATGTTGTATGAATGAACGGTTAAGAGAGTTGGAAACTACATTCCAACACCTTCAATTTGGCATATAATATGTCCCAAAAAGACCTCATATAACAAACGAAATGTATTGCTCAAAAAGCTTCAGGGACACACCTATGCAGTCTGCGCAGTCTCGCAAAACTGCAAATATCTCTCTATTCTGATGTCGTATCGAAAATCGGTTTAATGCGTTAGAACCTAGACTGGTAGATCTTCAATTTGGTATGTGGATCATCCTGTATTTCCAAGTATATTAGGAGACAATCTCTGCTACAATTGATCTAATATTCACCACATTATGAATGTAACTTGTGATGACATTTTCCAACTTTTGTTTCACAACTTGCTTGACTTCAAAATATAACATGTGACTATCATACGATTAAAATAACCTCATTATCATGTTAATTACCCTAGTATCACCCCAAAAGTACATGTTATAATATTTGAAACTTATTTACTTCAATTCGTTTAGCATCTAAGCTTTCCAACCCTCTTGGTACTTGTTATCTATGATCTTAAATATGTGTAACCTCCAAGGTAATATGATTAACTTACTTTATGTAGTTTTAAAGACGATCTCATTTCTGAGCTTACATCAATTGACTTACGACGTACTCTCACGTACGAAAACATGGGGTGTAACACCAAATCACTTCTCTAAAAAGACCTTCCCACGTGAATCAACCTTCGGACGGCTCGAATCTACCCAAAATAACTTAATATCATCAATGAATGCCATAGGAAACACATCCAAAAAATAATGCTAAGGTCTTTATCAAAAAACAAATACTCAACCCCTAGCTCACACAACAGAACCTGACAAAACTCACAAATTTCTAACATCCATTCCACTACGAGTCCAAATATATGTTTTTCATCCAAATCCGACCTAAAATTGACCCTTAAATCATCAATTTATACTCTAGAAATGTTTTTACTAAAATTCCCAATTTTTCACTTAGATGCACCAATTAAATGCTAAAATCAAGGTTGGATTCACGAATAATGAAGAAATCCGATTCAAAAACACTTACCCAAACTCGAATCATGAAAATCCCTTCCAAAATCGCCCAAATCTGAGCTCTATATCTCAAAATATGTTAATATGACTAAAACCCTCGAAAACTAGAGTACTTATAGTCTTCCCAGGCATACATTTTGCAAACGCAAAACAAAACAACACTGCCCCTGAAAAGCCCTACGCGAATGCGAGATCCTGATCGTGAATGCGATGCACAAAACCCCTGAGCCTACAGGAACGCGGTCCTCCTCTCACAATCGCGAAGGCTAAAAGCCTGACTACCCCAACCGACCTACTCTTCTACGCAAACGTGTCTCCCATCTCACGATCGCGAAGACCACTGCCTCCCAAAGCTCTGCAAACGCGATCTCCCCTCTACGAATGCGATGAAAAAATGCTCCTGACATCAAATTTCCCTCTGTGATGGCAACTTCCCTATCGCGATAGCGAAGAAGGACACCAAATAAAAGAAATCCGAATTCCCAAAACTTGGAGAAAGGGTCTGAAACTCATCCGAAATACCCAAGGACCCAGGGATCCCGTCCAATCCCACCAACCAATTCCAAAACATAATACGGACCTACTCGAGTCCTCAAATCACATCTACCAATATCAAAACCACAAATCTAGCCTTAATTCAAGCCTACGAAACTAATCCAAATTTCAAAATTTAAAACTAACGTTGAACATGCATACCAACTAGGAATCACCTCAAACTTTCATGCAAGTCCCAAATGACACAACAGACTTATTACAACTTTTTCAACCCAAATCTAAACACGATATCAATAAAGTAAACTCTCACTCAAACGTATCAACCTTCCAAACCTTCAACTTTCTTTTTTCGCATATTCAAGCCAAAATGGCCTAAGAACTTCCAAATCCAAATCCGGACTTATGCATAAGTCCAAAATCACCCTACGAAGCTATTGAAACTTTCAAAACACCATTATGGGGTCGTGTATATAAAATTCAAACTTCGGTCAACTCATACAACTTTAGCATCCTACCTTGGGACTAAGTGTCCCAATTCACTCCAAAACATTCCCAAAATCAAAGGAACCACTATGGCAAGTCACGAAACCAAAAACTACTCATATGAGAAGCATAAAATAGGGAAAATAGGGCTAAAATACTTAAAATGGTAGGACATGTCATTACATTCTCCCCCCGACCTTAAATAAGCATTCGTCCTTGAACGAGTTTAGAATCATATATTGGATTCTTAAAAAGGCGAGGTTATTTTCTCCACATATCCTGTTCGATCTCCCAAGTAGCCTCCTCGACTGGCTGACCTCTCCAATGAACCTTCATTAATGCTATATTCTTCGACCTCAACTTTCGAACATTCCAGTCCAAAATGGCCCTCTCCAATGAACCTTCATTTATTGGAGTCTCAAAAAGGCGAGGATATTTTCTCCGCATATCCTGCTCGGTCTACCAAGTAGCCTCCTCGACCTACTGACCTCTCCAATGAACCTTCACTAATGCTATATTCTTCGACCTTAACTTTCGAACATGCCGGTCCAAAATGGCCACCAGCTCCACATCATAAGTCAAAATCCAAATCCAACTGCACCGTGTTGAATACCAAAACATATGATGGATCCACATAATACTTAGACATTCACAGTCGCGGTCCTCCTTCGCGTTCGTGAAGGATAATTCACTCGGCATAATTCCTGTCTTTATTTTAGATCCTTTTTTGTCTTGTTTTCACTTGGTTTCTTTCATGATAACTTCTAAAACACATACACCTTTAAGATGGGAGTAAAACACATTAAATGCACTATTTTATCAATTAAACATAGTTAAATCTAAAATTAAAGAAGAGATAAGTGGGTAAAATACCAACTGATTAGAGAGCATAGTGTTTCAATTAAAAATGTGAATTTTACTCATAAGCATTTGACAAATCAATAATACTTGAAATATTTCCCAATGGAAAACATAATGATTTCAAGTGAAACGTGACTTGAGTGTGTGAGCATTTGAATAAATCAATCATTAGAAGCAATTCGAACAATAGAAATAGAACTTGAAAATGCCACACTTGGGGTTTATAAGGAATTCATGAAAATCAGATTCTATGGAAGGAGTTTAGCCAAACATACCTTACTCAAGCTTTTATTAAGATCCCTAATATGTTTCACTACTCGAAATACTTCAATCTACATCAACATAATTAAATTGGATCATTATTAGTAAGAGCCTCCATGTTTTTGTCTATTTAGGTAATCTATCAACATTTATAGCATAGCCATCCATGGCTATTAAGTGACCCCCAACAACTCATGCATGGTCATCCAACTATCCCCAACCGATACTTTCATCACACAACTTCATTTCTCCCATTCTTCACAAAACCCCAAATCAAGACTGGGGGCTTGTGGCTTCCAATCACCATCTCATAAGCCCCAACACTAAAATATCACCTATAATTTAATTATTGAATATTTCATGTGACATAAGGATGAAGTCTTACCTTGTTAGTTGAAGGCCTTGTGAGATCTTCCCTTTAATCTTCAAGAAATGTGCAAGAATTATAGTGTATGAGTGTTAGAGCTCTACCCCTTCTCTCTAGAGTTGTTCTCCCTCTCAAAATAGGAAAAATTATCTTCTATGTCCGATCTTTAATCCCCTTATTAAAAATATAGTCGGGTAAAGGTTTTTAAAAATATACCCCTCTGAGGAAAGTCTGCAATCACAGAATGGACCGCGGAATGCTTCTGTTGTCCGCGAAATGGTCCTCCAAGTTTGAGTTGGAACTGGAGAAGTGTGCGATCGATGTGCGGTCCGCATAATCGTTATATGGTCCGCACATTGTACCGCGAAATATCCTTCAAAAATTCCCCAGGTGTCTTGACCAATTCCATGATGGATCTGCAGTCCGCGAAATGACTATGCAGTTCACATAACCCACCGTGAAAAGACCCTCAAATTCTGGTTTGCTTTTGCCATAATTCGTGGTGATTCTGCGGTTAGTGAAACTTATTTGTGGTCCGAATAACTTACCGTAGAATTTCTCTCTCATGTAAAGCAAGGAAGTAAAGAGATGGATTTCAAAGAAATACTCATTATGGCTCTAAATCTTTACTTCCAAGGTGATGAGTGATGATATCTTAGCTCTGAAGCTTGTTTTCCCACTCCTAAGCTCTCAAAATATCATAGAGAATAAGTTTTTTTCACAAAACCCCTAAAAGTTCCATTCATATAGTCCAAGAAATGTGTGCCAAAACCTAACAAAAATGCTGTTCCAGATTTATGTCTAATCAAAAAATGAACTGCAGAACTAATCTGTGATTTGCGAAGTTGTCCTAGGGTTCGTAGAATTTCTTTTGTGATCTAGTTGGAACTTTGGTCTTGTCTGGGGCTTGCACAATTGACCCCAAACTGGGTTTGCAGTATGCAAAAGTATTCAGATCATCACATATTGGATCTTCCTTGTTCTGAACCTCTATTCACAAAACATGTTTGCGGCTTGCATAATAGTTCTATAGGTAGTAGAATTGATCGCAAAATAGTCTTCCAAAACTGGTAACTACTATCTACATTTCTTGGTGCCTTCTGCTCTGCTCACAAAATAGGCTTGCATTCATGTGTTGCGGTTCACAGAATTGGTCGTACAATGGTCTTCAAGTATGATCTGGCACTTTTTCTTGTTAATGACAATTTGGTTTCAAATTTCTATAAAATAACAAAATAACATAAGAAAGGATATAATGTAAATAAAGGACATTGAAAGCTTATGCAAATAATATAGAAAGTGTCATTGTCACCCCCCAAAATCCCACCAAGGGTCATGATGGTGCCTCGCTAGGCAAGCCTCAATCACATCATAATTAAAGTAGATTATCTAAATCTATAAAAAAATCATGATATAATAGGAAAGCGAAAATAGCCTCAAACGAATATCATAAATACAAATATGTGAGACAAGATCTAAATTCGGCCACAATTGTCTACGATATCACAAACCTAGTGTCACAACTATCACAAGCATCTAACAAGAATAAGGAAGTCAAATGAACCACAATGTCTATCTGAAATGAAAAATAGATACACAAAATAAATAATTAGGGAGGGGTTCCTCATGTGTTGCGGATCAGACAAGTAAAATATTTAACCATGAAGTCTCCATTAGATCTCACACTTGACTAGGTGAACACCACTGACACCAACCACAAAAAAAATTATAAAATGTGCAAAAGTGTAGCATGAGTACAAATCACGGTCCAGTAAGTATCAAGTCTACCCTCGAAGAAATAGTAACGAGGGGCCGACATCAAAACTCACTAACGATCCAATAATCAGGTAAAAGCATAAATATGATACAAAACAAAACATGGTATCATTAATAAGTACGAAAGCTCAAATAAGATATCGGTATCTCAATCCACATATAAAGACATGATACATATCAACAACATCTATATCAACCCGCTACATGAGTCAAAGTATATGTATGCATGCTCAAGGTCGTTTCTTAATACCTTAGAATATTAACCCATGTGTCTGACACATGCCACATGTCCAACCAATCACTAAATATTCTGGATGCCTATGCTCACAAGGCCCAATGTAATATGGGTAATCACCCAACTCGGGAGGGACGGATCCATATCCAAGCATTTGATTATTTTACAATTAAAGACTAATAACCAATAATCAATATTCGATCATAGTGTGTGTAGTGTCAAATCCTCATGTTTCCATGACAACCAACTCTCCACTCATGCATATGTATGAAACAATATTATAAAACGCACCACAAATAACATTGTTCAATATTTGCTCTATGATTTGGTGGATATATGGCTTAATTGATTCATGTTAAATGATATGATTAAACTTATGAATGCTAAATAGTTTATTGAACCGTTGTGGTAAATTGAATCACATGATTAACCATAGCCATCTTTTATCCATATACTGCCTAATATGGAGCCATCTAGATGTTCGACTGATAGTTGTTGTTGTATGTAAACTCTACTAATTGAAGAAACTGATCCCACTAACCAGGCTTCTTATGCTCATAATTGACCTTCTAACAATTCAAACACCGAGAAACATGCCCAACAAAATCCTTCTTCATCCTTCGCCACCAATAATGCTCATTCAAGTCATGATACGACTTCGTAGCACCTGGATGAATAGAATATCACGAACTGTGAGCCACCTCAAGAATAAACCCTCTCAAGGACAATGCATGTCACAACACCATGTCCTTAAGGACAAGTCACGAGGATCATCATACCGGTGAGTCTTAATGCTCTTAAACAAGGATTATTAACAACACACGCAAGAACTTTGCTAGGCTCGAAAATATTCAATCTCACAAATCTATTAGCCAAAGCCTGAACATCCATAGCGAAAGGCCTCTCCACAACTAGAATAAATGCCTAGATCCCCATACTCTCTGCCTTCCTACTCAAGGCACCTGCTACCACATTTACATTCCCAAGATAATACAAGATAGTGATATCATAATTCTTCTACGACTTCAACCACCTCCGCAACCTCAAATTTAAATCCTTTTTCTTGAACAAATGCCGAAGATGGTGTGCATAATATTGCAAATGCTCAATGACCATCACCATCCAAATCTTGAGTGTGTGCATAATAACTTCCAACTCCAAATCATGTACACTATAATTCTTCTCATGGGGCTTCAACTGGCGTGACACATAGACAATCACCATACTGTCCTGTATCAACACACAACCAAGGCCAACATGCAAACCATTAGAATAGATAGTATACAACCTCGATCCTAACGACAATACCAAAACTCGAGTCGTAGTTAAAGTAGTCTTGAGCTTCTGAAAGCTCTCCTCACACTCGCTAGACCATCTTATCACGGCTCCCTTCTGCAATTTTCAGCACATCACAGATCGAACACTTGTTAGGCGCTCCCTTGTTCCTCCCTTTTACTGGTAAGCCTCATCTCATGCCCGGGTCAGTTTTCAATTTTGTTTGAATAGTTACATCTTTTTGGTTTTTATCGGGCTCTTATCACCCGTATTATTTTTATCTGTAATGTCATAGAGGATCCATAGACCCAATAAGTTACGTTATGCTTATGTCATTCTGGTTGATGTCTCATATGGAATGTATGAACAACTATTGTTCTGTTAATGGAAAAGGGCCAAAAAATACCCCTGAACTATCAGAATTGATACAATAATACCCTATGTCCACCTATTTTGCAAAATGTACGCTCACCAATTCCTTTTCTGCTCAAGACTACCCTTATGACTAACCGCTGTGTTTGGTTAAAAAAAATTTAATTAATTTCCACGTGTCATCGTTCCACTGGCCTGACTTAAGATCCACCCAAATTAAAATAAACCTACCCGCATCCAAAACCCATATCCAAAAAACTAACTTTTCTCTGCTCTTCTCCTTCTCCAAGCGCCATCTTCTTCTCAAAAAAGTGCATCACCTTATCAATCTCTCCCCCCTAGCGTCTATAAGTTCATATTCTTCTACTTCTCATTCTTTTTTTTTTGTGACATTGCGCTTCATTTGAATAATCACCACAACAACCATTAAAGTTTTATTTTCAGACAATCAAATTTTTTAGTCACCAATACTTTACGTAATACAACTTTCACCCGAACATATGAACACTAATGGAGAGTCAATGGTGATGGTCATTGAGCATTTGCAATGTTTTTCAGTATATATTTATGGATATCCGGTCATGTCCATAAATTATGCTGTAGTACGAGGATGATCATCAGGTTATATCAACACCGCCAATTTGAAGAAAGAGACTGGCAAAATCAAGAGGAATATTTGAGAGCCTATGTCTAAGAATATGAGAGAATACGACTTATTGGAGAAGGTGACTTTAATAAACACTTAGCTGAGTTTACTGTAAGAAATAGTGAAGTGTAGTAAGACAAAATTGATAATTTATGGTATTTATAAGATGGTCCAAAACCACACCAAAACACGCATGAGGCCCTCGGGACCCCGTCCAATCACGCCAACAAATCCTTAAACATAACACGGACCTGCTCTAGGCCTCAAATCATATAAAACAACATCAAAACCATGAATCGCGCCTCAATTCAAGCCTAAGAAACTAATAAACTTAAAACTTTCAAAACACATGCCGAACCATATCAAATAAACTCGGATTGACCTCTAATTTTGCATGCAAGATCCAAATGACACAACGGACCTATTCAAACTCTCGGACCTGATATCAACAAAGTCAACCCCCGGTCAAACCTATCAACCTTCAAAACTATCAACTTTCCAACTTTCGCCAATTCAAGTGAATATGACCTAGGAATCTCCAAATCAATATCCGGATATATACCTAAGTCCAAAATCACCATACAAATCTATTTGAATCATCAAATTGCCATTCTCGGGTCCTCTGCACAAAAATTAAACTCCGGTCAATTCTTACAACTTAAGCTTCCAACCTTGGTACTAAGTGTCCCAATTCACTCCAAAACCTCCGCAAAACCAAACCGATCACCCCAGCAAGTCAAGTAACCATAAATACACATATGTAAAGCCTAAAATAGGGTAAACAAGGCTAAAATACTCAAAACGACCAGCAGGGTCGTTACATTCTCCCCCTCTTAAACAAATGTCAATCGTCGAATGAGTCTAGAATCATACCTGGACTTTCAAAAAGGTGAGGATATGGATAAATTCATCACAAGTAAGTTTAGAATATAGGAAAATCTTAATTTAATCGAAACTCGGGTCTTGAGTGAGGAAGGAAAGATGAAATCCTTGTGCTCGTGTTCTTCCAACTCCTCCTCAGCTTTCTTAGGTCTAAAGTATGTCCAAAGTCTAGAAAATAACATTTTTCCATGTATTTATACCAAGTAGGGTCGGGCCAAGACAAAATCCCCCTTTCCTAGCTGAAATAGAAAAACTTGCAAACTTATTGCTTTTCATGCATCGCACTATGCGTAGCAGGGTGCGTAGCATTAGTGCTTTTTCTTGTCAGACCACAGAAATCCAGCCTCTACACTTTGTCAATTCCTGACATAAAATTACACTACTACATCGCCCAGTTCATCGCTCAGTGCCTCGCACTAGTGCATTTCTTCAGTTGTTGCTTCTTCCTTGATTTTTGACGTCCATAAATGATCCTCAACCCCCGAACACAATCCTGGCATAATACGTTGGGCTTCTACTCAGACTTCAAAGCTCCAAATTACTCAAATTAGTTCGACAATGTCCACATAACTCCGAATCACTCCTACAAGGCATATAACACATATTAAGTAAAACAACTAGTAATTAAAGCTCAACACAAGTAAAGTGAAATGAATTAGAGTGTAATAAGCGACTAAAATAGGGGATTATATCCTACCATCAACACCCCACACTTAAACCATTGCTCGTGCTCGAGCAATCAAACTATACTTTATATAAACACGACCTTTTTAAACAACTCTCATAAATCATCATACTAAGAATAATTAAAACAGATTAAGCACAATACCATAACATCCTTGCCTAAAGATTTGACTCAAACGCACCATGCATTTTTTTATAATTTGCTCACTTACTCTAACCTAGAGGTCAATGACATTACCTTTCCTTCATGAATCAATTGCCCTCACACAACAATAGAGAGTAGTTCCACACACAATAAAATTTAAGAACAATGAAGAACTCAATATAGAAATAATTCAGTCACTCTCAGAAGTAACATTCATATTCCACAAAAGACGTACCATAGGCTTGCCCGTAGTGTACTACTCTACTAATTGAGCTCATTCAGTCAAGGATCAAGTAGGACTTTCATTGGTTGTAATATATGCTGCGGGACGGGTAGGATACATTTAGATATAAGTGTGACAACACCTCCCTAAGCACTTTAGTACATACATTTCATTGTTCAAGACCCTACACTTATGTCAAACCAAAACTCAACCTTCACATCACTATACATTAACTCCCTACTTCTTTAAGCACAATTACATCAAGTTACCACTATCAAAGAGCACTTTGCACAATCATACACTTATTTTTTCTTCTTTTGTTTTTCAATTCAAGTGGCTCTTACTTCTTCAAAACAATGCACCTTTCTCTCCTTATTTCATTAGTTCCACTCAAAAGCCAAACCAACCACCCCACACTTCAACTTTTACAAAGTTCATTACAAATTCAAGTGCTCATGAGAGGTAAAACGTTCAAATAGATGGTCAATTCAAACAAATGGGTAAGGCTTTGTAATGTGGTTGCCAAGAAAACAGGATTACAGACTCAAAGGGGTTAACTAAGATATATAGCAATTAGGTTGGTAAAAACATATAACTGGCTCAACAAAGAAATGTCGATATCACTTCCAAGACTGAATAAAACTACCATTTTGCTTTGTAAACACACAGGGCAAGTTCTAGACATCAAATGCAATGCACAGAATAACACAAAACCTCACACACACATGGCACATAACTCACTCAAGATTAGATTATCAAGACACTCTAGTCAAAGCAGTTAAGCAAAGTGAAGATCATACAATTTAAGGTACTTATACAATAGTCAAAAACTAAGCCTAAGCATCACAACTAAAGCACTCACTTTTCTCAAGGCATAATAGAGTCAAGAGATATAGCTTTCCATTCAAATCATAGCACAATATTTTCTACTATTCTACAAAACAAAAACTAACTACACCCAGCTCAAATAAAACCCTTGGAAAAGAACCGCGGCCTAAAGAAAAACCAAGGGGGAATGAATACACTACCTAACAAATGAAAATATTTTTGTCTTTTTCCTTCGAATTTAATCCCTCAAGATAACCTATCGAATGATATCCATTGTAGGGAAAAACCAAAAACAATTCAATTTTTTATGTTTTTTGTAAAAAACAATTCTATCTCTAACTACTACAACTAAAAAAAAGAAAACTAAAATACATATATACATACAAATATCCCCCACCCCACACTCTAAGTTGTGGCATGTCCCCATGATACTCAATTGAAAAGCATAAGGTAAAGGAAACTTCTCTAAATATCTAGTCGGGGTTTGAGTCGAAGTTGGGCTCCATTCCTTATCTTCGGGCTAATGCGCACATCCATGCCAATAGCTTCTTCTCAACCTTTTGGGGTACACCCCACACTTATCTTTATCACTCAGTGCAGCCTTCGCTTTTGAGCCCTTCACTTTTCACTCAACACTAGCAGCTGAGTTTTCTTTTTGCACCCCCTTTTCTATATCCATCTTGAAAGTCACATTCTCCTCACCCACTCTAAGCATGAGTTTTCTCTCATGTATATCTAATATCGCTCTACCCGTCGCTAAGAATGGTCTTCCTAGGATTAGGGGGACCTCTTTGTTCTCCTTCATATTCACCACTATAAAGTCTACAGGATATACAATCTTATCCACCAGAACTAACTCATCTTCTACTAACCCCTCGGGTATTAGAGTCGTTTGGTCTGCCAGCTGCAAGGATATTGGTGCAGATCTTATCTCTCCGATTATTTTCTCTTCTTTCCTGTAAATAGATAGAGGCATTAAATTAACTGAGGTAGAAGAATCACATAAAGACATATCAAACTTAATAGAGCCTAAAGAGCAAGGTATAGTAAAACTTCCTAGATCTCCACATTTTTGTGGGAGTTTGTTTTGTAATATTGCACTGCAATGCTCTGTGAGCTTGACCAATGATACCTCCTCGATTTTCCTTTTCTTTGTAAGTATCTCCTTCAAGAATTTGGCATAACCAGGCATTTGTGAGAGCACTTCTGTGAATGATAAGTTCACATGAACCTATTTCAGCACATACAGAAATTTCTCAAACTGCTTGTCCAACTTTTCTCTACATAGCTTTTAAGGGAAAGGTAAATCAGGCATATATTTTCTCTCCTCATGTTCCTCCCTTTTTGCTTTTTCTTCCTTCTTCTTCTTCTTAGTTTTCATCGGGCCTTTCTTCCTTTTATCAACATCATTCTTCAGTTGCTCCCTACTTTCTTTTTTAAGTATCACCTCTTTTGGATCGGGGTGGGATCTTTCAACACTTGCCCACTTCTCAGAGTTATAACATTCACTGTTTCTTTGGGATTCTTTTCAGTGTCAGCGGGGAGAGTGCCTGGAACCCTCTCAGATAATATTGTTGCAATTTGTCCCACTTGTCTCTCTAGGTTTTTCAAACCAGTGCTTAATTCTTTGATAGTTGTTCCATGAGCGTCCAACCTCTCATTTTTCTTGATAATGAAGCCTTCATTAGATCCTCTAAACCAGGTTGAATGGGCTGTTGAGGCTGAAATTGCTGCCTCTGCTGATTTTGGTATGCTGGAGCTCCTTGTCCTTACGGTCTAGAGTTATTTTGCTGCTAAGCATTCGCAGTACCTCCAAGTGAACTCCGTGAAAACCCAAGGTGCTTCTGACCCATTGCATTGAAATTGTAATATCCCACAACATTTACTTCCTCAGTTGAGGCTTGACACTCATAGGTAGAGTGTCCTCTTCCACATATATCACAAGCTACGTGCGGCTCACTTTGTATCGAGGCTAAGGTCAGCTTCCTTATCTCTTTGTCCACAACATCAAGATGTACCTACACATATGTGTTAGCATCAACCTGGTGAAGACCAGTTGATCTTCTTCTTTCCGCACTCTCAGAGGGCCATTGATTTGCATCTTTATATAACTCATCTAAAATTGTAACTATTTCCTATAGAGTCTTCTTCATCAACGGGACTCCAGCTACATTGCTCAATGTTCTATGTGAGGCCGGTGTCAATCCATCCAAAAAGTCCTAGAGTTGCATCCAGAGTTCAATTCCGCTATGTTTACACTTTTGAACAATCTCCTTAAACCTCTCACACGCTTCAAAAATAGTTTCATTCTCTTTCTGGAAGAAGTTATGGATTTCTCTTCTAAACCTTCCCGTCTTAGCTTAGGAGAAATATTTATCAAGGAATTTTCTTGTCATCTCCTCCCATATTCTAATCAAACTTGTGGGCAACTTCGAAGCCACTGCTTTGCATCATCTTTAAGAGAAAGGGGGAATGCCCTTAAATACATTGCATCTTTTGACACACCATTGTATTGGAAGGTGTTCATAATCTTCTCGAAGTTCATTAGATGTGTGTTTAGATATTCGTTTGGCTTCCCTCTGAAGACACAACAATTCTGAAGGGTTTGAAGCAACCCTTGCTTTAACTCAAAATTGTTTGCTGCAATTGGAGGTGGTCTCACACTTGATAATCCCTGATTATAGACCAGTCTAGAATAATCGCCAAGTGGTTGTGCATGCAAAGAGCTATATTGTCGAACTAGTATGCACCCAGGGTTGATGTTGAGCAATTCTACGACCTGTCTCTTCTTCATAGATAATTTGTGCATCATTAAGAACTGTTTCTTTGGCATCCCGTGTAGCTTGTTCTCGTCGTTGGGCTGCTTCTCTCGCACCCAAATATACATTATCCTCACCAATTCCAGCCATATCTTTGGTTGAGGAATTCCCAACCTTTTATAACATCTCGGTGAGATTTCTTCCCTTCTTAAGCTGTCGCAGTTGTTTTTACATTTCTGGCTCGTATGGTAGCACTTCCTTCACAGAAGCTCGAGACATGTACTAATCTAACATGTAACATGCGCACAGTCCAAGGTCACCAAACATAAAAAGAGAAAAATAAAATAAAATAAAAATTCCTGAATTAGTACTACAAACTATATCATACACTATAGATTTTCAATCTCGGCAACGGCACCAAAATTTGACGAGCTCGAAACACATACTTGAATTATGCTTACTAGTCAAAGATCTAGCTTTATATCCACAGGGATTGGAGTTAAACAACATTTTCGTAATTTCTAGCTTGACTGCTATCCGAGAGAATCAACAATCGAGATTTCTATGATTTCTAACCAAAATTAACTAAGAATCTAAAGCTATTGACTAGTGACAATCGAAACAAGGAATGAGCAAGGAAGGTTATCAAGGAGAAGATAGCGTTTTGATAGGATATATGCAAGATAATTGTTTGGGATCTAACTCTAGATAATTCACTTCTAATATTCAAGTGAGTCTCTCGAATTCACTCAATTATTAGTTCAAACGTTTAGCAACAACTCCTCTCTCGATTAAGTCTTAGCCTCACAAAATGAACCAATTTAAGCAAGTGAAGATATGCAAGAATGCGTAATGGATTGGTCTTTATGAAAACCTCTTTCGATTCTTCTCCTAATTAGGTTTAATGAATGATTCAACTAGCCTCTTTCGATTACTTATAAGAATCTATGAACTTAACCAATAATATAATGCAAAGATATCACAAGTTATGCCTCTCTCGATTACATGAACTAGTGAATATAGATGCAACAATTAAATCATCCAAAAATGCTTCAATACATAAAACTAGAGTTATAATCCACAAACAATCATCAATACACCAAATTTATCAAACCCTAAAGAGAACTACCCCATAGATATAGAGCAATTCATGACAAATAAGTTTAAAATATAGGAAAACATAAATTCAATCCAAACTGGGGTCTTGAATGAGGAAGGAATGATGAAATCCTTGTGCTCGTGTTCTTCCAACTCCTCCTTAGCTTCCTTAAGTCTAAAGTATGTCCAAAGTCCAAAACATAATATTTTTTTATGTATTTATACCAAGTAGGGTCGAGCCTAGACGAAATACCCCTTTCCTGGCCGAAATAGGAAAACTTGCAAACCTATTGCTTTTCATGCGTCGCATTGTGCGTAGCATTAGTGCTTTTTCTTGTCAGACCACAGAAACCCAGCATCTGAACCTTGTCAATTCATGACACAAAATTACACTGTTGCGTCGCCCAGTGCATTTCTTCAGATGTTGTTTCTTCCTTGATTTTTGACGTCCAGAGGTGATCCTTGACCCCCGAACACGATCCCAGCTTAATCCTTTGGGCTTCCACTAAGACTTCAAAGCTCCAAGTAGCTTGAATTAGTTCCACAACATCTACATAACTCGGAATCACCTACAAGGCATACAACACACAATAAGTACAAAATAATTGCAATTAAAGCTCAACACAAGTAAAGTGCTGTGAATTAGAGCGCAATAAGCGACTAAAATACATGATTATAGCCTACCATCAAACCATAATAAATAATTCTACCCCCATATATCAGCACACATCCAACGCCAATCCGTGAAGCATCACAATAGACTATATAAGAACTTGATCCTGAAGGTAAAACCAGAATTGGAGCTATAGTCAAGGTTGTCTTGAGCTTCTAAAAGCTCTCCTCACACTCATCAGACCAACTAAATGGGGAACCATTCAACGTCAGTCTAGTCAATGGGACTACTATAGATGATAACCCCTCCACAAAAAGAACCCAGCCAACCTAAGGAAACTCTAGATCTTAGTAACAGTAGATGGTCTGGTCCAACTCTAACCTGCCTCTATCTTATTCGAATCTACTTTAATCCCCTCATTGGACACCATGTGGTCCAAGAATTCCATTGAGTCTAACCAAAACTCGCACTTGGCGAATTATGAATATAGCTTCTTCTCCCTCAAAGTTTGGAGCACGATCCTCATGTGTTGCTCATGATCCTTCTGGTTGCGAGAATACACCAATATATCATCAATGAAACCTATGACGAAGGAATCAAGATAGGGCTGAAATACACTATTTTTCAAGTGCATAAAAGTTGTTAGGGCATTGGTCAGTCCAAAGGACATCACCAGAAACTCATAGTGACCATAGCTGGTCCTAAATGTCATCTCCAAAATACTGAAGCCTGGATCTTTAATATGTTGTAGTGGGTACTTGTTCTTGATAGTAACCTTGTTCAGCTACCTATTGTCATTGAACATCCTCATAGAACCATCTTTCTTCTACACAAATAGTACTGGTGCACCCTAAGCAGACACGTTAGGCCTGATGAAACCCTTATCAACCAAGTCCTATAACTGTCCCTTCAACTCCTTCAACTCTATTGGTTCCATGCGATATGGTGGAATAGAGATGGGTTGAGTACCCGACACCAAATCCATACCAAAATCAATATCCCTTCAAGTGGCATGCCCAGCAGGTTTGCAGGAAACACATCTGGGAACTCAATCACTATAAGAACATACTCAACAGTAGTAGTATCACTAACATCTCTCACGAAGGCCAAATATGCCAAACCACTATATTAGGAACATGATCCATGGAGCCTATCCGCTCCAACCTCCGCAACCCTGGCATAGCCAAGGTCACGGTCTTAGCGTGACAATCAATAATAGCGTGACATGATGACAACCAATATATGCCAAAAACCACATCAAAATCCAACATGCTGAGCAATAAGAGATCAACTCTAGTCTCATAACCCCCAATGGTAACCATACACAACCAATATACTTGGTGCACCATAACAGAATCACCCACTGGTGTAGATACATGAACATGGATATCTAACTAATCATGTGGTGTATCCAAATAATGAGAAAAGTATGATGACACATATGAATAAGTGGAACTAGGGTCAAATAACACTGAAGCATCTATGTGACACACAGAAACAATACCTGTGATGATAGCATCAGAAGCAACTGCCTTTGTCCTGGTGGGAAATGCATAGCAACAGGTTTGACCATCGCTTGCCTGACCTCTCCTTCTAGGACGACCTCAACCCGTATGACCTCCACCCCATGCTGGCTGAGCGGGTGATGTAGCAACTAGTTCGGTAGTCGTAGTCTGGACTCCTTACTCCACTAGACCTTTGTAATACCTGGGTTAGTACTTACTCGCATGCCCTAACTCCCCACACTCATAGCAACCTCAATGCAAAAATGACTGTGGGGCCTGAATCGGACCCCATAAACTGGAATAACCACTAGAACACAATACTTACGAACCCTGAATTGATGAGGTACGGTAGCAGCTCTAAATCGGGATTGCACTAGATGATGACTGAACTCAACGAGCACTGTATGAACTATGGCTAACTAAAGAACCACGAGGAATCTGACGAGCTTCCTGAGCGGGCCTAAAATGATGACCTCTATTGTAATGTGACTGACCTCCAGATGAGGCACTGCTAAAACCACCTAAACCATGGGGCCACTTGTCCCCCCCACTCCTCTCGCTCAAGCCTATGAACCTATTCCAACCGCCTAGAAATCATAACCACCTGGTCAAATCTAGCATCTATCTCGACCTCTTGAACCAAACTGTAATGTAGACCATAGTTGAGGCCATCAATGAACCACCTGATCCTCTCTCTCACATTAGGAACCATCCATACCGCATGACGTTCCAGATCCGTAAATCTTATATCGTATTGGGTCATAGTCATATCCCCTAACATAGGTACTCAAACTCCCTACGTAGCTCCTCCATGCGAGTCTCTGGAACAAACTTCTCTAAGAAAAGAACTGAGAACTGATGACATGTAAGTGGTGTTGCGCTAGCTTGACTCATAGGTCTGCCACCATCTATAGGCAGCCCATGTTAGTTGAAAAGTAGTAAAGGCAACTCCACTAGTGTCCACAATACCCATTGTGCGAAGAATCCAATGATACTGATCCCGAAAACCTTGAGCATCCTCTAAATTTCCTCCACTGAATTTGTGATGGTGAAGCCTATTAAACGGCTCCAATCTCTTGTGCTCCTCATCGGACATAGGTGGACCATCCTCGGCCCGAACAACAACAACTGGTTGAATTGGTAACACCCCTGGTGTCTGGTAACCCTGAGCTAGCTGATCCGGTGTATATGGGGACGGGATTCTGGGCTCCTCCTATCCCGCGAAGGACAGGAACCTAAAATGTAAGGAACTTAGGTCAAAACTACGTTATTTCAGCCGGTTTAGTATCCTAGCCTTTGGGGTAGCTAGTGCAACTGGTATCATACTCGTCGGAGCCAAGCTCGTGTAAAAACTCAAGATCTGAGCCAAAGTCTCCTGAAGACCAGGTATAGCAATAGGAATCACCGGTGTCTGAGCTAGTCCCACCAGCTCAACAATATTCAGAACCTGCTCCTCCACTGGAGCAATTAGCGGCTCCGCAAGTGCAACTCTAGCCGTAGTGCGAGCCCCACCTCGGCCCCTGCCTCTTGCGAGCCTGACTAGTGGCACTAGTGCTTGATCACCGTAACATGTCCTCACCATCTATGAGAGAATAGAATAGCAAAGGCTCAAACTTCAAAATTAACAAATCCATACCGATCAACAAGACTCTACTAAACTTGCTCGTGACTCGTGAAACCTAGGAAACCTAGTGCTCTGATACCAACTTGTCACGACCCAATGCCCCATCGGAGGCATGATGGTGCCTAACACTACTTGCTAGGAAAGCTAACAGTTTTATGATAACAGCAAACTCAATAAGCAAAAATTTATAAACCTCAAAAATGGATATGTCATGAACAATAGATATGACGACTACTGAATTTTAAATTACAAGGCCAAATCCTCAATACAATTGTCTGAACGATAGAACAGTAATAAAAAAATAAATGAAAGAGAACTCCAAGGTCTACGAATGACATAGCAACTACCTCGTAGTCTCTTCAAGCTGGTACCGGTGCGAACTCTAGCAAACACAATGCCCGGAAGTACCTGGATCTGCACATGAATTTCAAAGTGTAGTATGAGTACAACCGATCCCTTGTACTCAATAAGTAACAAACCTAACATTAGGCTGAAATAAATGACGAGCTCGGAAGAAAGGTCAATATCCAACATCAATAATCAATAATTACTCATAAAATAGTGAAGATCGTATAAGTAAATAACGCAAAGATATCATGTTCTGCGCGTTCACAATTACGAGAAATTAAACATGCTTTCCAAATATAACAGTCAAAGCCTAACACAGATAAGACATTTTATTTACTAGCTATGATGAGGAAAAATACATCTTTATGCCTACATGTCAAATATACATGTCAAGTCGATATCACCATAGTGAAAACATCAAGTATAACCACACTCAGCATGCTCATTGTGCCTAGCACAATGCCCCTGGCCATTGCACACAACCACACTCAGCATTGTACGGGTGACTGGCACAAATGACTCTCACCAAAGCACATTTATCTTTGTGCCTGCGCTCACTATAATATCAGACTTCGGAGGGGCAGTTTCTGGCCCAAGCGCAATTCAATATCACATAGCCCAATCATGAGGCATGGTGCACGCGTCGCCCCTAAATAGTACTATATAGCCCAATATGGCCTTGCATACGCGTCAGCTTAAAGCCAATACCAAATCGATTCTATAGCCCAAGCTCAGTCATCAACCGCTCAATTCTCAGTTAACCACATCTCAGAGTACTGGGTTCAATAATGTTACACATATGAGACATCAATAATATGTGAGAATTCAAAATAAATACACTAAGACAAAGATATCATACACGGATATAACATCATGACAGAGAGTATGTTTATAATTAAGGCAAATAGCTCAAAATAGCAAGAATGGACCTATCATGTCTCAAACAAATAACCACATATCCTAGACATTATTTCTAACATGAATCATAGCTCAAACAATAATTCTGGTAGAGAAAACACAGGTATAGCGAGGCATGATAGCAAATAAATCTCGTTGTACTCTAAAACTCCACCCGGATCATGCATTCTCCGGTGCACGCACAAACGCCTGTCACCTAGCACCTGCGTCACCCCTAACACATCTCAAATATCATAGTTCTCAGGGATATTTACCATCAAATCCAAGTTTAGATATGTTACTTACCTCAAAATACGTGAATAAATACTCCAAAAATCCCTTCTTGTGCGAATCGACCTCTGAACGACTCGAATCTAGTTACAAAAAACTTAATATTATCTGATAATGCCGCAGGTTACAACCCCACAAAATAAAACTTCGATCATTATCAAAATCAAAAGCTCAACCCAAAATATCAACCTAGGCCTGCACCTCGGAACCCTTAAAAAATCACAAATTCCAAACACTCATTCGAATACGAGTCCAACCATACCAATTTCATCTAATTCCGACTCCGAATCGGAGTTCAAATCCTCAACTTACATTAAGAAAAGGTTTTACTAAAATCCCCAATTACTTCACTTAGATTAATATATTCATTGGTAAAAACAAGGATGGAATTATGGATAATGAACAAATTCGAGTAAAAAATACTTACCCTAATCCAAATCGTGAAAATCCCCACCAAGATCGCCAAAATCTGAGCTCTATAACTCAAAATGTGATAAAATTACCAAAACCCTCAAAATGGAGTACTTAAATATTCTGCCCAGGAATATGCAACGCGATCGCGGACCCTTCTCGCGATCATGAAGAGAAATATCCCAGGCTCGAAATCCCGACTCACTAGCCTACGAGAATGCGTACCTACCACCTCGAATCTCAATGCGAGCACAATACCTTGTATGCAAACGCGAAGGCCTTAGCTTCACAAGTTCCGCCATCAGGACCTATGTATTGCGAAAGCGAAGAGCAAAACTCACATGCCCCCAAAATACACTCTGCGATCGTGACACTCCTTCTGCTATAGCGAAGAACACTAGAACACCAGAAGACAGGTGATGCATAATAAAGGAAAAAGGTCTGAAACCACCCCGAAACACACTCGAGGCTTCTGGGACCTCGTCCAATTACTCCAACAAATTCTAAAACATAACACGGACCTTATTGAGGCCTCAAATCACATATAACAACATCAAAACAATGAATCGCACCTCGATTTAAGCCTAAGGAACTAATTAACTTTCAACTTCCAAAACTCATGTCGAACCATGTCACATAAACTCGGAATGACCTCAAATTTTGCGTGCAAGTCCCAAATAACACAACAGACCTATTTCAACTCCCGAAATAAAATGCGAACCCGATATCAACAAAGTCAACTCCCCCCAATTCAAGCCAAAATGACCTATGAACCTCCAAATC
This sequence comes from Nicotiana otophora, assembly GCA_000715115.1. Classification (NCBI taxonomy): domain Eukaryota; kingdom Viridiplantae; phylum Streptophyta; class Magnoliopsida; order Solanales; family Solanaceae; genus Nicotiana; species Nicotiana otophora. The sequence continues at coordinate 292,090 of AWOL01S0009727.1, read as the reverse complement.
CAAATATGGGCATACGCCCAAGTCCAAATTCACCATATGATGCTATTGGAACCATCAAAATACTATTCCGGACTCGTCTAAACAAAAGTCAAACTCCAATTAACACTTACAACTTAATCTTCCAACCATGGGATGACTTTTCCCAATTCACTCCAAATCCTCCCCGAAACCAAACCAACTACCGCCGCAAGTTATGTTTCCATAAATACACATATATAAAGTATCAAATAGCGAAAACGGGACTAAAATACTCAAATTGACCGGCCGAGTTGTTACAATAGCATATAGGGAAAAGTAGCTCAAATAATAACATGCTCAACTCTAATAAAATAAGATGATAGATAGATATGCTTTTCAGGAATATCAATCAAGGCATCATGTTTTCTACAGAAATCACATAGACTAAAATTTATCAGGGTAAATAGAGAATTCAATCTCTAAACATCAAGTAGAGATATCAATTGCAAATTAGCATGTGAAAAATACAACTTTATGCCTGCATGTCAAATATACATGCCAAATCAATAATTTTGTAGTTAAATCATCAAATATACATATTCTTGGCACATTCATAGTGTCTAGTACAGGTACCCGTAAATTATACTCTTAGCACTCTCACACTGCCTGACACAATGCCCTTGAATCATATTCTCAGCTCTCTCATAGTGCCTGGCACAATGCTCTGAATCATAACACACAAGCACACACTCAACATTGTACGAGTGCTTGGCATATGCCCCTCACTAACCAAATCCCATGTGCATGCACTCACAGGTTTAGTACCGGATCCCGGAGGGGCGAATCCTAGCCCAAGCGCTAATAGGATCAAAAATCAATGATCAATATCACTCAGCCCAATATGGGGCTTTAATGCAAGCGTCACCTCATTAGTCATCAATCCACTCAATAAAGTTGTATGGCCCAAAATCAATCCACAATCTCCTCAAGTCTCGATATGCCAACATCTCATAGTACCATAATCAAAATACCGCACAAAATATACCAACGTGCCACAACTTGGTTCAAACCCTTGTCACACAAACAAAGACACTAGTAACATCTGAGATGACATTTAAAAGGGCACAGAGCCAAGGAAATAACACACGAACATAATATCATGAATGAAAAATATGTCTACGGCTAAGGAAATAGCTCAACATAGAAGAAATAGCCTAGACATGATTTCTAGCATGAATAATACCTCACTTAGTCATACAAGTGGAGACAATACAAAGTCAAAGAGGCATGATAGTAAAACAAAGCATATAATACCCTAAGCTCTACCCGGATCATAAGTAACCACAGTGCACGCATATACGCTTGTTACATCGTATATACATCACCCCTAATATACAGCAAGTATCATAGCCAATGGAGAATTATCCTAAATCCAAGCCTAGGCAAGATAATTACCTCAATCGGGATAGTCTTCAACCTCGGATCACGTCAAAACCTCGCTCTAGCCCTCCAATCGTGCAAATCCAAGTAAAACAGCATCCAAGGGAAATTAAAAAAATGCTATGGGAAGTGATCCTAATCCGTAAATCTTTGATCTTTGAAGAAATTCTCCAAAGTCAACCAAGTCAACTTTGGTTTACGTGCTAAAAATCCGAAACCAATACCAAAATCAGATGACTCATAACCTGTAGAGTCCAAATGTATAATTAGTTTCCAAAATCGAGTCCAAATCGGTACTCAAATCCCCAAAAAAAGACTCCTTTAAAGTGTAGACAAAAACCATATATTTACTTTCTAAAATCCAAGTTTTAGGTGTAAAAATCCTTGAGTAATCAATATATAAAACCAAATAGAAATGAAAATCACTTACCTCCAAGGTAGTTGTTAAATAGCTCTTTAAAATATCTTCTTCTCAAAGTCTTGGGCACCAAATTTGAAATAAGGGGTAAAATACCAAAAAGGGCAACTTATATACATTGCCTAGCAGAACTCATCACGATCACGGCACAACCATCGCGATCGCGATTCACAAATCAATAATTGCATGTGCCCCCTTCTACGCGAACACGGTCCACGCCATGCCAACATGAAGGCAAAGTGGCCTCACCACTCCGCGAACATGAAAAACACACCGCGAACACGAAAATCTGCTGCCCGGCCTCCTCAAACAGTTCGTGACACATGAAGCAACATGTGCAAAAGCGATGACCATCTCCCATAACACTCCGCAAATGCAAGCCCCTTCCCACGAAGGCGATGCAGAAATACCAAGTGGCAAAAAAACTCTATGTGATGGCGAAGCTTCTTCCATGATCGCGAAGCTTATCAGATACACTAGCACATCAGCTATGCAAAACTCAGCTGAAATGGTTTGAAACCACCACGAAACACGCCCGAGCCCCATGGGACCCCATCCAGTCATACCAAAAAATCCAAATACATTATTCAAACTTATCCAAAAGATCAAAACATTAAAAATAATATCAAAACCAAGAATCAAATATCAAAATTATTCTCTTAACTTTAAAACTTTTAAAATTCACCGAACGCATCCGGATCACACTTAAATTCCGAGGTTGTTTACTCAAAAGTCAAATCTTGGTCAACTCTTCAAACTTAATCTTCCAAATTGAGAACTACCTTTCAAACCAATCTCGAACCTCTCGAACATCAAAACCGATCATACACACATGTCATAATACATCATATGAAACTACTCAAAGTCCCAACCCACCGAACGAAACATTAAAGCTCAAAACGAATGCTCGGGTCGTTACAGGTAATGGGTAGTCGAGATCTAGCACATGACTTAGGTTTTGACCAGGTAGGCCCAGGTTGACTTTTGTTTACTTTTTGGGATTTGAATATAGATTGGATATTTATTGTTTTAATTTATTCCTTTAGCATTTTGACATTATTAAATTATTTGACTAGATTCGAGTCATTTGGTGTTCGATTTTGAAAGAAAAGACGGTTGTTGTTGATTAAAGCTTGTGCGGTGGAGGTAAGTCTCTTGTTTGTCCTTGTAAGCAGGAGTTCTCCTCATATGTGATCTATTTGATACTAGCTACTTAACTTAGGAGTCACGTATATGGAAAATGACAAGTGTATATGATCTAGGTTATGACAATATCTAGTAGAGTTTGGCATATGATTATGCCTTATTTGGACTATGTGAATTATTATTTATAAGCTTGCTTAAGGTTATGAGTTTTTGAAATTGGGCATAAAGGATTATTTTGCCATGTTGAGATTTTCTTATTAAACTCATGATTTGGTGGTTAAATGGCTTAAGTCAGTTATGTTAAATATTATGATTAGAATCATAAATGTTAAAATTGTTCATTGAATTGTTATGATACATTGAATTATATGATTATCCATTGCCATTTGAGCTTTTATCCGCATCTTTATTTTTATGTCCAGTGCTTCTTTATTATATTATTTAATACACATATGCATGAATGGGGAGTTGGTTATTATGGAAATTTGAGGATGTTGGCACTAAGGATACTATAAGTGGAAATGATCAGTGCTTGGATATAGATTCGTTCCTCCGGAGTTAGGTTATTATCCATGGTACTTTGGGCCAAGTGAGCGTAGGCACCCGGATTGGCACTGGGTTTGGACATGTGGCCTATGACAAGCACATGGTTTTGTGCTGTGAAGTATTAAGAAGGGATCATGAGCATACATATTTATGCAATTTTGACTAATGCAGTGGCTTTATATAAATGCTGTTTAATAGCTATCATGCTTTTATCCGAGGATTGAGGTATTTGATATATGATCTGATCTCTTTGTTATCTGAAAATCATGCCTAAATTCCAGATGTGTTGTGTCCCTATTCTTTATATCTATTCGATAATAGCATGCTACATCATATCTTATTCATGTTTTACCTTATTATTGGATTATTATTTGGTGTCGATGTCGACCCCTCGCCACTACTTCTTCGAAGTGAGACTTGATACTTACTGAGTACTATAGTTTTGTACTCATACTATACTTCTGCATATTTTTGTCAAGGTTCCGAAAATGGTATTTGTGGTATTTCTCCAGTGGAGTAGGAGATCTATTTAGAGACTTCGTGGTGAGATGCTTTACTTGATCCAACCTGCAGCACATGGAGTCCCCTACCCTACTTTGCCATTTCTAGCTATTTATTTCCTTCCACATAAATGCTATTGTTTAGTTCAAACTATTTACTCTTGTTAGATGCTCGTGACATTGTGACACCAGGTTTTGGGCATTGTAGGCAGTTGCGCTCGCATTTAGACCCTGCCCTAGACATTTGTATTTATGATATTGGTTTCCAAACTTATTCTGCATTATTAACTTTATCATATTTCTATTAATGACTTAATAATTGGATTATAAATTGGTTATGTCTGTTGGCTTGCCTAGTTAGCGAGCTAGGTGCCATCACGACCTTTGGTGGTATTTTGGGTTCGTGACAAGTTGGTATTAGCACTCTAGGTTCTAAGGGTCTCATAAGTCACAAGCAGGCTTAGTAGAGTCCTATGGATCATTACATAGACGACAATTTCTATCTTCAAGAGGCTATAGGGTTTTAGGAAACTTTTCCTTTCTTGATTCTTTATTGTGCCACATTATTTTAGCTTGAAGCCTATATCTTCAGTTCCTTCCTCTTCATTTATATGCGATGTTGATTACTCGATATTGTTTGGTCTCCGATGAGTTATGATGATGCTACAAATGTGGTGTGGTATGTTTTTCCCCTATGTTATGTGGGCGGACTACTATTATCGCTTTATGAAGGGGTTTCCATTTATTGCATCCCCGGTTTTGGTGTTTCCTAGAGGTTCAAGGCTATCTACAGTGTATTGTGATGCTTCACATGTTGGACTTGGCGCGATGATGATGCAGGATAGTAGGGTAATTTCTTATGTGTTATAGTGGTTAATGTCCTATGAAAAGGATTACCCGATTTGTGATTTCGACTTAGAAGCTATTGTGCACGTACGAAAGATTTAAAGGCATTATTATTCTGATGTATCATGTGAGGTTTAAACTAATCATTGAAGTATTCAGCAGTTGTTCAAGCAAGAGGATTGTAATTTGAGGTAGCGCAGAGTACGAGTAGCTTGGCATTTATTATGATGATCCTCATTTGCTTTCCCTTAAGGACATAATGTTGCAAGGTGGTGCTTAGGAGGTGTTCATTGGAGATTATGGTGTACTACAACTTCAGGGTCAGATGTGTATTCCTTGTATTGATGGTTTGAGGGAGTTGATCCTTGAGCAGGCACATAGTTTACGGTATTCCATTCATCCAGTTGATACGAATATGTATTCTGATTTGAAGTAGCATTATTGGTAGAGGAGGATGAAGAAGGATACTATTGGACATGTCTAGCGGTGTAGAATTGTCAGCGGGTAGGTGGAAGCATCAAAGGCCGGGTGATTTTCTTTGGAATATGGTTAAATCGGAGTATAAGTGTGAGTGTATCATGATGGATTTTGTGGTAGGGTTGCCACGGACCTTGAGCAAGTTTGATGATATTTGGGTTATTATGGACAATTGGCCAAGTCGGTGCATTTAATTCTGGTGATGACTTCTTACATTTCAAGAGTTAGAATGTGACAAGAGGAGTTTGCTTGAGATGAAAAAGGAACATAGATGTTGGATTATCTGGTGCGCAATACAGTCTTGAGTTTTTGATGCGTTCATGGACCTTTCGATTTTCCATTAGTGAAATGAAGTAGATTCTTACAGCCTATGGATGATTGTTGACTCGAGAGGGTAATTGAATACACAGTGGTTGTACTCATGGCTAGGTCATAGAAAGATGTTAGATGAGGCTAAACATGTGTGCTATGAAGTATTTTTCCTTCTATCCAGTCGGATGTATGTACTACAATGTGACTTTGGATCGCTTGAGGAAGATGGCATGACTCTCACAAGGTTGAGTGTGTATCTGGGATGATAGTTTGGGATGTGTTATGGTTAATGCAACCTAAACTTATGAAAAATTCAGTTGAGTAACAGTGAAAGATAATGGTAACTAAGGAAGTGAAGTCAATATAGGTTCTTGGGTGATGTGAATGTGGCTTAAGGCTTTGTCGGGGAGTCTACCACCAATGATTGAATTACATAGTCATGTGTTGTTATGGAGGGTGTCGAATGAGTCGGGCTTAATATTACTTGTGGATGTAGAGTGCAATGTGAAAGGATTCACTCTGTACTTTCTTTTCGGAGTGTTCATATGCTAATGGAGCACTAGTCATTCTGCATGCTTGTCAAGGTATTCTGTACTAGGACAGAGTGGGTGCTATCGAGAATGATCCTAGTGGGTTTAAAATCCAAGACGTGGTACTTAAGAATTTGCTGGGTTTAAAATATCTTCTACGGGTATAGAAAGTTTGTTGTATGTTGTGTTCTTCTCTTGAATTGAGTTAAGTGGAATGTCTTTGGTTGGTGGAGTGTTTATGAGGAGGACCATCCTACTTGTGATTCATAATTGATGACATGATTCTCGTATATTCATATCATAGCATAATAGATACAGTGAGCAGATAGAATTGGGATTGAATGGACAAGTTTGTGGTTCAAATTCAAAAGGAAGGTCATGAGTTCCAAGCAGCATGAGAGATTTCATATTTTTAAGTAAATTCTAGCATTATCCTGTATCACTTGAGAAGGGTGTGTTTTGTAAAAGATGCATTGTATATTGATTTATAGATGCTTGATTAGTACTACAAAAATCGCGTGGTTGGTAACTGTGATGTTCAGGTTTTGCTGCTCGGTGATGCTGATTTATGGAAGTATTTCTTATGATGTGATTATGTATGCGTTACGTGGCAGTTATCCAAGTGGGGGAGTTAGCAATCAGGTATGGAAATTTTGTATTCCTAAGGTTTAGAGATTTGATTTTTGTAGAGGTAGAATATCCCAGAGGTTGCGGACGGTGAAAGTGTGTTAAGGGTTGGACATGTGATTGTACATGTGATGGATATGGTCACTGTGGACTTTTAAAAGGCTATCTACTTATTTCAGAATGGTTTGAATCAGCTTGGGAGCATATTTGTAGGCATAATGTAAATATGTATTATACACTAGATTGGATTTTCTTACTCAGCACAACAATTACTATGGATGCGTCTTTGGGTAGGATTGATCTTATTCATGCCCTGGTCTATTTCATGCATTACTCTCTTATGCTATGATGGGTTATGAGACTACTTGATTATTCAGACGTATGTTATGGTTTAGTTTAGTCGTGCACGCCGTTTATTTAGTGTGTTATGGTGTCCATCTCTATATGATTATATTGATGTACTTTATGTGCTTATTGTTGATACATATGTGTTTTGTGAGTATGATAATTATGGCCCAATGGGTATTTTCCATGTGGATTGATATGTTTGGATACGGTTGAGCGTCGCAACAGAGTTATGTGTGAATAGGATTCCGTATGCTTATTCCATGTATTTTGTTTCTCTCTTGTGGAATGGGTTCATAGAGTTATTATATTGTTGTATATTTAGTAAACTTGTTCAATGGTTCTTTTATTTATGTCTCTTTCCATTATTGGTCATATTTGAGTTGTTGCTTGTTTGATACACGAATTATATCGTATCAGGTTCTGAGTGGCATATGAATGTGACCTGTCAGTCGAGCAGCTTGTACTAGGTGAGACGAGGTTATTGGACCTGGAATTAGTGCAATCAATTTGGATAAGGTATGTTTGGAAGAAGAATGTCATTAGTTAGCTTATAATTTTGCAATAATTCTTGTCGGGCGAGAGTACTCCATGACTTATTGATTTAATGAGTGGTTATAAGTTTCTACACATTCTTTCAGCATTAGCAATGTTGAGAAGGTTTGGAATAAGGTTTTATTTGATATGAGGTATGTTGCACCCTATTTTGCACAGGTCAAAACAAAATACAACTAGTGGTTCTTCTGAAGTGGATAAAAAGAGTCGCCACCTAATATTTAAGGTATACTAGGGTACCTATAAGTCTATAAAAAATCATTGTCCTTATGGTCTTCTAACCAATGAGATTTGGGTAAGGTTTGTAGCTATTCCAAAGAAAAGGTGTTAGGCATCCCTTAAAATCTACTTGAGGTAACTCCTTAAACTTAGGCCAGGTTTAGGGAAAGAGATATCTATATTCTAGTTGATTAATTGTTATAAATTACTAGATGGGGGTTTATAAAAGTGAGAGAAATGCTTAAAGCTTATTTTAAATTCGTTTTTGTTTTTAGAAACGGTGGTATAGTTACTTTTGAAATAACGTTTCTTTAAAATTTTCCTACTTATATTTTGTAAAGTGAGAAGATGTATTAAAAGAGTATACCTTGTCTATTTATTAAAATTTATTTTTTGCAAAAAGACTCTGTTTATTTCAAAGGGGTATTTACTTTCTTAAACAACATGGTTTGCTTCATTTGTTTTGAAAAACATCATGGTTGGCCGCATGTCATTTTGAATCTGCTCAATTCATTTTTTAAAGACCTTTTTGAGGAGTTTTCCATTTTTGGCTTGTTTTCGAACTTGAATTCCCTTTTTGAACTTATTCGGGTCCTGTTAATGCCTAAAATAAAAATAAAATCATTTAAAGATAAAAGAAAGATTAATTATCAAAAATAGTTAACTCCGAAAGCATTCAGATCTTAGAAGTGTTAAGGTTGTTTAAAAGAAAATGACCAGTTTTTGTAGTCACGATTACGTTTGTATCTATTAGATTATGATTTGCCTAAAGGTCTGCCTAAACAATTAAAATATTCACTAATATTCAGTAATAATGTAAGTTATCCAAAGACATATACACAAAGACAATGAAATAACAACAATATATATATATATATATATATATTAGCGAAAAGGAAGAAAGTTGGACTCTTCTATGTTGGATTGGCAGAGCCCGGCCCAGATTGACTCTAGCAACAACGACCTCAACAGATGACTAGGAGAGCAACCCAATTCTCTGAGCTTGGGCCTGAGTTCCTAATGAACTCAGCAAGCCAGAAAATAATGCATAAAAGGATAGAAAAAATAATTAGAATATATCAACATAAGATAAAGTAATACAAATTATAACAAGTAAATAAAAAAATCAAAAGAATACGATGAAGTTAATTTTTTATTTGTGCTAACCCTGTGAAGATTAGTTTAGATCAAAAATTAAGTACGTAGGGTAAATCATGTTTATTTATGAAGACCCCCTATGGATCCCTAACACTTCAGAGTTCACGTGGGTCTCATGGACCCCGAGCAGTGATTGTGCAAGGAAGGGGTGTCTCAACCACAAAACCAACCTCATACCCAAATACCCTTAAACATTGACTTTTACTCTTCCCCAAATATTTGAACACAAACAAATGTTCACCCAACAGTCTTAATTAGTTAGCATGAAAGAGATAAGTACAGAAGATTCATCATGAAACCTTTAAAGGGTTCAGTCACACAGAGATACCAATTTGAGAACAAACACCCATATTAAGCATCAGAGCCATTCATTAGAATACTAAGTGTAATGATAAATCACTGCAGGTAGACTTTCAGAGTTCTAATAATATCAAAGACCTTGAGGTTGATCATTACATGTACATAACACTTAAGAGGATCACTACTAGGACATAGTCAAGCAGAAGTCACAACGTCCAAATGGCTGATTACATATTGCCAATAAATATGTCCCATTTACAATTTTAATGAGGGATGTCATGATAAGTAGTCTAAGGTATTAGTGGTTGACAAATATAAACATGTATACTTATTCTGTCATCCTTCCTAAAAGGTCCAATGCTTCAGAACCTTTCCTAAGAAGGTTCAAATCACTATAACAGGTTATAAAATACTGTAGCAACTTTTAGAGGAATTTTAGCAAGTATGTACCTAACTGGGACTTCATTTCATTGAACACTTATGATAATAACCTTACTCATAGTTCCCAAAGAGCATACTAATCAATTAGGTCAACAGAGACATCAACATGAATAGGATGACTAGCCTTAGATTCATTTAAACGTTATTGTCATTGTATCTAATCGTCATAATATGTAGTCTATCATGTTTTCAAATTATCAGAACTTGTCACAACCCAAAATCACAACCTGTCATGATGGCGCCTATCTCGATACTAGGCAAGCCGATAATATCAATAAATCACAAATTCTTTTAAGTTTGAAAATATAATATTTAAATACAATACAATATCCCACAAATACTGATACGAACACTCCCTAAAATCTAGTGTCACTGAGTACATGAACATCTAATATGAATACAAGTCTGGAAAAAATACGGTCGATAATAGTCTGAGACCAAAATACGGTAAACAAGGAGATAGGGAAGGAGAGACAAGGTCTGCGAAATACGGTAGCTACCTCTGAATCTTCGGAAGATCAACTGTACGAGAGAATCAACGCCCGCTATGTTCAGAAGCACCTAGACCTGCACACGAAGTGCAACGTGTAGTATGAGTACAACCAACTCAGCAAGTAACAATAATAACTAAAGAACTGAAGATAGTAACGAGCTACACAGTTATAGTTTATTTTCAGTAATTCTAGCAAAGAATAGACATGCTATCAAATCCAGCGTTTAAGTCAAATCAATTTTATATAGTGCATGTTCATGTAATCTGGATATAGAATCTTTTAGAGAATTTCACAACAATGACAGATAGCAACTAAATGCAACAATAAATGAAAAGTAAGTATTGCCTCTCAGGGCAACAGTCACTCAACTCGTGACAACAGCACAACCACTCAGCTCTCAGCCCTCACACACAATGGGTACCCGAGCTCACTGGGGGTGTACAGACTCCGGAGGGGCTCCTACAGCCCAAGCGCCATAATCCGCATGGACAACTCACGTGCTGCATGGACAACTCATGTGCTATAATATCCTGGAAGGAAAACTCACGTGCCATAATATTCTTACCTCACCGACAGGCCCTCGGCCTTACTCAGTCCTCAACCTCTCTAGTCTCTCGGGCTCTCGAAAATTACAAAGATCAGCCCAAACAAAAATAACATAGTGAATCAACAAATATCAAGAAAGACTGAGATATGATGCACAAGTAAAATCATGATTGAGTACAAGACAGCAATTAGCAAATAATTCAACAAGTATGCGACCTCTGTAGGTCCCAACAGAACTATCACATATCCTAAGCATGATTTTTAACATGATTTACAGTCAAATTTCTTCAACACAAAGAGAGCATATAGCTAACAACAAGTTATTCAACTTTACAGTTTCACGGGACGGACCAAGCCACAATCCCTTCGGTGCATGCCCATACGCCCATCACCTAGCATGTGCGTCACCTCCAAAATAATAACATGACACAAAAATCTGGGGTTTCATACCCTCAGGACCAGATTTATAACTGTCACTTACCTCAAAACGTGAAATTCTTTACTCTCCTATGCTTTTGCCTCGCAAATCGGCCTCCGAATGCCTCGAATCTAGTCATAAATAATTCGTTTCAGTCAATAAAATTTATTGGAATTAATTCCATATAAAAATATAATTTTTCCATAAAACTCCGAAATGTAGCTCAAACATTGTCCGTGGGGCCCACATCTATGAACCCGACAAAGTTACAAAATTCGAAAGCCCATTCAACCACGAGTCTAAACATACTAATCTTACCAAAATCCGACCTCAACTCGACCTCCAAATCTTCAAATCTTATTTTCAAATCCCTACATTCAAACCCCCGATTTACACCTCAGAAAAGTGTAATCTAATCGGATTATTCGATGATAATTCAATATTATGGAGTAGAAATGATTAAAAGGTACTTACCTCAAGTTTTCTCATGAAAACCATGCTCAACAATCGCCCAACCCGAGCTTGAAATGCTAAATAATTGTAAAAGCTCGGAACCCCTCTGTTTTTGTACTGCCCATGGGTTTTCGCGCTCGTGATGATTTCTTCGCACTTGCGGTTTTCCCACCCGTGGAAAAACTCTCACGCCTGAGATGTTCGCACCTGCGGTGATTTCTCCGCGCCTGCGGTCTTCGCACCAGCGGCAAAACACTCGTGCATGCGGTGTCCGCGCCTGCGATGATTCCTTCGCGCCTGCGGTCTTCGCACCTGCAGCAAATATTTTCGCACCCACGGTGCCTGGCCAGCCCATGCATTTTTGCTTTTGCAACTCAAGCCTCGCTTCCGTGAGCTCGCACCTACAGCCCTTTTTTCTGCAAGTGCGATCACACCAGATGCCTAGCTGCTTCAGCTCCCCCTCCAAATCCAAATTCGATCCGTTAAGCATCCGAACTCATCCGAGGCCTCCCGGGACCCCAACCAAATACTCCAACAAGTCCTAAAACATCATACAAACTTAGTCGATCCTTCAAATCACATTAAACAATGCTAGAACCACGAATGATGCCCCAATTCAAGCTTAATGAACTTTGAACTTTCAAATTCTACAGCTTGTGCCGCAATACATCAAATCAAATCCGGAATGACTTCAAATTTTGCACACAAGTCAAAAATGACATAACGAAGCTATTCCAATTTCCAGAATCGTATTTCGACTTCGATATCAAAAAGTCAACCCCCCAGTCAAACTTCCCAAAATTCAACTTTCGGCATTTCAAGCCAAATTTCACTATGGACCTCCAAATAATTTTCCGGACATGCTCCTAAGTCTAAAATCACCATACAGAGCTATTGGAATCATAAAAATTCAAATCCAAAGCCGTTTACACATAAATCCATATCCGGTCAACTTTTCTAGCTTAAAATTTTAAATTATGAGACTAAGTATCTCATTTCACTCCGAATTCCTTCTGGACCCGAACTAACTAACTCGATGAGTCATAAATCAATTGTAAGGCATACATTGAGCAGTAAATGGGGGAACATGGTTATAATACTCAAAAAACGACCGGCCGAGTCATTACATTCTCCCCCTCTTAAACAAATGTTCTTCCTCGAACGGGTTTAGAATAATACCTGGAGTCTCAAATAGGTGTGGATATTTGTTCCGCATCTCCTTCTCAATCTCCCAAGTAGCTTCTCCGACTGGTTGGCCTCTCCATTGTACCTTCACTGATGCTATGTTCTTTGACCTCACCTTTCAAACCTGCCGGTCTAAAATAGCCACCGGCTCCACATCATAAGTCAAATTACCGTCCAGTTGTACTGTACTAAAATCCAGAATATGAGACTGATCCCCGACATACTTTTGGAGCATGGATACATGGAATACTGGATGAACACATGATATACTAGGTGGCAAGGCAAGTTCATAAGCCACCTCTCCAATTTTCTTAAGTATCTCAAAAGGCTCAATATACCGAGGGCTCAACTTGCCCTTCTTCCCGAACCTCAACACTCCGTTCATGGGTGAAATCTTGAGCAGAACCCTCTCCCCAACCATGTAAGTAACATCACGGACCTTCATGTCGGCATAACTCTTTTGTCTAGATTGCGCCGTACGAAGCTGTTCCTGAATCACTTTGACCTTCTCTAAAGCATTCTAAACCAAGTCAGTACCCAATATTCTAACCTCACCGGGCTCAAACCAACCTACCAGAAACCGACACCATCTCCCATATAAATCTTCATACGGAGCTATCTGAATGCTTGACTGGTAGCTAATATTATAAGCAAACTCCGCAAGTGGCAAAAATTGATCCCAAGAACCCCCAAAATCAATTACACAAGCACGTAGCATATCCTCTAATATCTGAATAGTGCGTTCGTACCGTCCGTCCGTCTGAGGGTGAAATGATGTACTCAACTGAACCTGTGTGCCCAATTCTCGCTGCACTGCTCTTCAAAATTGTTAGGTAAACTACGTACCCCGATCTGAAATGATGGACACTGGCACACCGTGTAGGCGAACAATCTCGCGAATATAAATCCCAGCCAACCGCTCCGAAGAATAATTAGTACCAACTAGAATAAAATGCGCAGATTTATTCAACCGATCTACTAATACCCAAACAACATCAAACTTTCTCAAAGTCGGTAGGAGCCCAACTACGAAGTCCATGGTAATACGCTCCCACTTCCACTTCGGAATTTCAAGTCTCTGATGCTCGTACTTTACTTGTTGACAATTTAAACACCGAGCTACAAATCCAACTATATCTTTCTTCATTCGCCTCCACCAATAGTGCTGCCTCAAATCCTGATACATCTTCGCGGCGCCTTGTTGAATAGAGTACCGCAAACTGTGAGCTTCCTGGAGAATCAGCTCATGCAAACCATCTATATTAGGCACACATAGCTTGCCATGCATCCGTAATACATCCTCATCTCCAATAGTGACTTCCTTGGCATCACCGTGCTGAACCGTGTCCTTAAGGACAAGTAAATGTGGATCGTCATACTGATGCGATCATATAAAGAAGACCGAGAAACCACACAAGCCAAAATTCGATTCGGCTCGGAAACATCCAATCTAACAAACTGGTTGGCCAAGGCCTGAACATCCAAGGCTAAAGGCCTCTCTACTATCGGTAAGTATGCTAAGTTGCCCAAACTCTCCGCCTTACGACTCAAGGAATCGGCCACCACATTGGCCTTTCCGGGATGATAGAGAATGGTAATGTCATAATCCTTAAGCAACTCTAACCGCCTCCGCTGTTGCAAATTAAGATCTTTCTGTTTGAACAGATGTTGTAGACTCCGATGATCAGTATATACCTCACACTGGACGCAAAGGCAATCACCCTACCATATTGCATCGGCACTGCGCCGAGACCAATATGTGACACGTCACAATACACAGTATAAGACTCTGGACCTGTAGGCAGCACCAATACTGGAGTTGTAGTCAAAGCTATTTTGAGCTTCTGAAAGCTCTCTTCACACTCATCCGACCACCCGAACAGAGCAGCTTTCTGGGTCAATTTAGTCATAGGCGATGCAATAGATGAGAAACCCTCCATGAAGAGACGATAATAACCGGCCAAGCCGAGAAAACTACAAATCTCTGTAACTAAAAATGTACTGGGCCAATTCTGAACTGCCTCTATTTTCTTTGGATCCACTTTAATTCCTTCACTGGACACTATATGTCCTAAGAATGCCACCAAACTAAGCCAGAACTCACACTTAGAGAATTTGGCATAAAGTCTCACCTCTCTCAGCCTCTGTATAAAATATCCAAGTGTTGTGCATGCTCCTCCTGGCTATGTGACTACACCCGAATATCATCAATAAATACTACGACAAATAAATCAAGATATACCTGGAATAAACTATTCATCAAATGCATAAATGTTGACGGGGCATTGGTTATCCTAAAAGACATCACAAGAAATTTGCAGTGGCCATAACGAGTTCTGAATGTCGTCTTTAGAATATCCGAATCCCGAATTTTCAACTGGTGATACCCTGATCTCAAATGAATTTTGGAGAACACCCTCGCTCCCCGAAGCTGGTCAAATAAGTCATCAATACGCGGCAAAGGATATTTATTTTTGATTGTAACTTTGTTCAACTGCCTATAATCAATGTACATCTGCATAGTACCATCTTTCTTCTTCATAAACAAAACCGGTGCAACCCAAGGTGACACACTAGGCCTAATAAACCCCTTTTCAAGGAGTTCCTAAAGTTGCTCTTTCAATTCTTTTAACTCAGCTGGTGCCATATGATACGGAGGAATAGAAATGGGCTGAGTGCCCTGCACTAAGTCAATACCGAAATCAATATCCTTGTCGGGTGACATACCCGGCAGGTCTGTAGGAAATACATCCGTAAAGTCTCGCACGACCGATACTGAATCAATAATAGGAGTATATGCATCAACATCTCTCACAAAGGCCAAATATTACAAACATCCCTTTCCAACCATACGTTGGGCCTTCAAATAAGAAATTACCTTGCTAGGAACAAAATCTAGAGAACCTCTCCATTCAACCCCTGGCAACCCGGCATCGTCAACATCACGATGTTTGCCTGACAGTCCAGAATAGCATGACATGGAGACAACCAATCCATACCCAGGATTACATCAAAATCAACCATACCGAGTAATAAGAGNAACATACGTTGGGCCTTCAAATAAGAAATTACCCTACTAGGAACAAGATCTAGAGAACCCCTCCATTCAACCTTTGCCAATCCCGGCATCGTCATCGTCATCGTCACGATTTTTGCGTGACAGTCCAGAATAGCATGACATGGAGACAACCAATCCATACCCAGGATTACATCAAAATCAACCATACCGAGTAATAAGAGATCAACTCTGGTCTCCAGTTTCCCAATAGTTACCACACACGACCGATACACACGGTCCATAGTAATAATATCGCCCACCGGTCTAGATACACAAATAGGTGAAACTAAGGACTCACAGGGCATATCAAGATAATGAGCAAAATACGATGATACATATGAATAAGTGGAACCAGGGTCAAATAATATAGAAGCCTCCCTGTCGCACACTGAAACAATACCTGTGATCACTACATCTGAGGCAACAGCATCTGGCCTGGTAGGAATATCATAGAATCGGGCCTGACCGCCACTTGACCGGCCTCCCCCTCTTGGGCGACCCCTAGCTGCCTGACCCCCACCCCGAGCTAGCTAGGCAGGTGGTGTAACTGACGGTGCTGGTACCGTCAATCGAGAACTCTGTTGTAGAGCCTCACTCAACAGCCTAGGACAATCTCTCTTGAAATTACCCAATTATCCACACTCGAAACAACCCCTTCTTTGACAGAACTGCTGCTCCTGATAACCCAAATAATTACCTGTAGAAGCCTGAGCGGACGAGGCATGATGAGAACTCTACGCTAGTAGTGCACTGAATGAAGACTGGCCTGAGTGAGCACTGTAAGAATCGTGGCTAGCTGATGCACCATGATGATTTGGATGGCCCGTCTAAGCATGTCTGCAAGAACGACCCCTACCATAGTAAAACTAACCCCCTAAATGAACACCGTTGAAATCACCCGAACCACGAGGCCTCTTAGCCTTCATATCAACTCGCTCCTGGCTGTGAACCATCTCAATCTGACGAGCAATATCGATAACGTCGTCGAAAGTAGGACCAGACACCCTCTATCTAGTCTTGAGTAATTGTAGCTGAAAAGTGAGGCCATCTTTGAACCTCTCGATCCTTTATCTATCTGTGGGAATCAACCGGATAGCATGACAGGCCAATTATGAAATTCTCATCTCATACTGTGTAACGGACATATCACCTTGACGAAGCTGCTCGAACTGCCTGCGCAGCTCCTCTCTGCGGGACTGAGGCACGAACTTCTCCAGGAATAGACCGGAGAACTGCTGCCAGGTAAGGGGTGCTGCACTGACCAGCCTACACCTCTTGTAAGCTTCCTACCATCTAAAGGCATCCCAAGAAAACTGAAAAGTAGTGAACGAGACCCCACTAGTCTCTAGAATACCCGTTGTCTGAAGCATTCGTTGACACTTATCCAGAAAACCCTGAGTATCCTATGACTCAGCACCGTTAAATGGTGGATGTCGAAGCTTCTCAAATATATCAAGTCTCCTCTGTTCATTATCTACCATAACAGGAACTACCGGGGCCTAAGCAACTGCAACCGGGTGGGCTGGTGGTGCCCCCGGTATATGAAGTCTATGTACTACCTAGTTTGGAGTACGGGCAACAGGGGTATGAATACCACCCCCTGCCGGAGAAGTGGCAGGTGCGGCCTGAGCCGAAACCACCTGAGCAAGACCAATGCAAACTATCAATATCTCGGCCAAAGTCTCCTGAAGGCCTTCAATCTCAATGGGCACAGCTGGTGCCTGAGCTGGTCCTGTCGGCTCAGCTATATCTGGAATCTGCTCCTAAGCTGGAGCAACTGGTGGTACTACAGGTGCTGGTCCAAATGTGGTACGAGCTACACCTCGACCTCTCCCTCGGCCTGGGCGTCTAACACGGCCCCGGTCTCTCACGGCCCTAACTGGTGGCTGACCGTCCGATCCGGTAGTGCGTGCTCTCACTATCTGTGAGAGAATAGAATAACATAAATTTAGTTTTTCGAAATCAACAAATTCGCATGACAGAATACTAGAAAGTGAATTTTTGCTAAAGGTTCTGCAGCCTCTCGAAGATAAGTACAGATGTCTCTGTACCGATTCGCAAGACTCTACTAAACCTGCTCATTACTCGTGAGACCTATGTAACCTAGGGCTCTGATACCAACTTGTCACGACCCAAAATCCCAACCTGTCGTGATGGCGCCAATCACTATACTAGGCAAGCCGATAATATCAATAAACCACAATTTCTTTTAAGTTTGAAAATATAATATTTAAATACAATAAAAAATCCCACAAATACTAATGTGAACACTCCCCAAAATTCAGTGTCACTGAGTACATGAGCATCTAATATGAATACAAGTCTGGAAAAAATACGGTCTATAATAGTCTAAGACCAAAATACGGTAAACAAGGAGATAGGGAAGGAGAAACAAGGTCTGCGAAACATGACAGCTACCTCTGAATCTCCGAAAGATCAACTGTACGAGAGAATCAACACCCGCTATGTCCAGAAGCACCTGGATCTGCACACGAAGTGCAGGGTGTAGTATGAATACAACCAACTCAGCAAGTAACAATAATAACTAAGGAACTGAAGATGGTGACGAGCTACAATATTATAGTTCATTTTCAATAATTGCAGCAAAGAATAGACATGCTTTCAAATCCAGCAGTTTAAGTCAAATCAATTTTATACAGTTTATGTTCATGTAATCCGGATATAGAATCTTTCAGAGAATTTCACAATAATGACAGATAGCAACTAAATGCAACAGCAAATGAAAAGCAAGTACAGCCTCTCAAGGCAACAGTCACTCAACTCGTCACAACAGCTCAAACGCTCGGCTCTCAGCCCTCAGCACTCACACTCAATGGGTACCCGCGCTCACTGGGGGTGTACAGGCTCCGGAGGGGCTCCTACAGCCCAAGCGCCATAATCTGCACGGACAACTCACGTGCTGCACGGACAACTCACGTGCTATAATATCCTGCACGGACAACTCACGTGCCATAATATCCTTACCTCACTGACAGGCCTTCGGCCTTACTCAGTCGTTAACCCCTCTAGTCTCTTGGGCTCTCGAAAATCACAAAGATCAGCCCAAACAAAAAAAACATAGTGAATCAACAAATATCAAGAAAGATTGAGATATGATACACAAGTAAAACCATGGCTGAGTACAAGACAACAATTAGCAAATAATTTAACAAGTATGCGACCTCTGTGGGTCCCAACAGAACTATCACATAGCCTAAGCATGATTTTTAACATGATTTACAGTCAAATTTCTTCAACACAAAGAGAGTATATAGCTAACAACAAGTTATTAAACTTTATAGTTTCACGAGACGGACCAAGTCACAATCCCTTCAGTGCACGCCCACACGTCCGTCACCTAGCATGTGCATCACCTCCAAAATAATCACATGACAAACAAATCTGGGGTTTCATGCCCTCAGGACCAGATTTATAACTGTTACTTACCTCAAAACGTGAAATTCCTTACTCTTCTATGCCTTTGCCTCGTAAAGCGGCCTCTGAATGCCTCGAATCTAGTCATAAATAATTCATTTCAGTGAATAAAGTTTATTGGAATTAATTCCATATGACAATACAATTTTTCCATAAAAATCCAAAATTTAGCTCAAAAATCGCCCGTCGGCCCCATGTCTCGGAACCCGACAAAAGTTACAAAATCTGAAATTCCATTCAACCACGAGTCTAACCATACTAAATTTACCAAAATCCAACCTCAGCCCGACCTCCAAATCTTCAAATCTTATTTTCGAATCCCTAAATTCAAACCCCCGATTTACACCTCAAAAACATGTAATCTAGTTGGATTATTCAATGATAATTCAATATTATGGAGTAGAAATGATTACAAGGGACTTACCTCAAGTTTTCCCGTGAAAACCTTGCTCAAATATCGCCCAACCCGAGCTTGAAATGCCCAAAAATGGCAAAAGCTCGGAACCCCTCTATTTTTGTACTGCTTAGGGGTTTTCGCGCTCGCGATGATTTCTTTGCACCTACGGTCTTCGCACCCGCGGAAAAACTCTAGCGCGTGCGATGTCCGCGCCTGCGGTGATTTCTTTGCGCCTGCGACCTTCGCACCCGTGGAAAAACTCTCGCGCCTGCGGTGTCCGTGCATACGGTCTTCGCACCCGCGAAAACATTTTTATCACCCGCGGTGCTTGGCCAGCCCATGCATTTTCACATTTGTGACTCAAGCCTTGCTTCCGCGAGCTCGCACCTGTGGCCCCTTTTCGCGCAGGTGCGATCGCACCAGATGCCCAGCTGCTTCAGCTCCTTCTCCAAATCCAAATTCGATCCGTTAAG